>BGPR01003061.1:129973-150711 GCA_013235015.1 Araneus ventricosus | reverse complement strand
TTTAATAGCTTCCTGGCTTCCTACCACTCACACTAGGGTATAGTGGTTTTTACTTTTTCTTATACGAAGTATACAAAGAGTATGTATTGCAATCGTCAAACAATTCGAACTCGAGATTTTGACGAATCTTCACGTTTCAGACCTACCTGAGTCCGAAAAACACAATTTTGGAATTATGTCTGTCTGTCTGTGAACACGATAACTCGAAAACCATTATAGCTACGGAGATGAAATTTGGTATGTGATATTGACACATAATTTGTAGGTTTCTGTCAAATGTTGGACAAAATCCGTCTACGGGAAGTCTGTCTGTCCGCGTTCATGTGAGCACTATAACTCAAAAACTTCAATAGCTAGAGGGATAGAATTTGGTACACAGTGTTATTATCAGGGATGTAGAACCGTATCAAATTTTGGGCCAAATCCGTCAAATTGTTGACTGTCTGTCAGTCTGTATAGCCTCATACTTCTAAACATTATAACTCGTAAACCCTACAGCTTTGATAAATAAAAATGGATATGAGACCTGCTAACATTAATTGTAGGTCAGTACTCAATTTTTGTTGCAATCGGTAGAAAAAAAGTTTTTCAAATCGCCTATTTGTCTTTTCTCATCACACAATGACGCGATGCCGTTATTGCGTAATTGCGCGATTCATTTGCGTAATCCTTTCCGCTTCTACCCACGCCTTTCGCCTCCAAGCTTCCGATTCCCAAGCTTTTTTTCTCCACTGCGTTTGGGAAGCTTGTTGGTTTTCATGAATTTCAGCTTATTTTTTCTCCACATGTGTTAGGAGTATACGAGAAAGTTTAGGGGGTTTGTTTCCTCTAGTACTCTTTAGATGTAGGTGAGGGGCACCTTCATCTAGTAGATGAGTTGCGCCCTATCACGTTTGTATTTTTGATTTCCGAAATTTTTCTCAATATTTCTTTTAATATACATGCAAAATTCCGTATATTTGTGTCCCAGCACCTTATTCAATAATATTGATCGTTGTTTCCAATAAATTGTTTCAAAAATGTCGAATATATTTGCTAAAGAACCTTACGGGAAAACAAACGTCAACTCCCTCCTGAATTCTTGGGCGTTTTGTTTCTTGAAATTGCAAGGCACTGTAGCTTTTCACACATCGCTTTCTAGGCACCCTCGCTGTCTTTGTTTAGACTCCCATTGATAGCAGAACATTTTGCAGCATGTTCCCTGCTATCTACCTTCAGAAGTAATAAAGTTACTCTCGTTTTGAATCCAAAATACAACAGCTTGTCTCCATTTTCCTTATTCTTTTTTCTGCATAGAGAATTATTTGCTTGAATTTCTGTGTAGGGACTGTGTCACGTTTTGACTATCAAAATTTCTTCTGCAGATTTTTGAAATCTTGAGAAGTACCTTTTCCTCAAAAAAGATAATGTTTCTTGTAATCAAATGATGGTTCAGACGATCGGCTGGTGCTAGGGCCAGTAGACAGATCAGCTAGTGTAGCATTAATGCACGACTTTTTGTTATAAATTTTTCAGCATTTGTCATGGATTCCACATATTTGTCTTTCAAAAAGACATGTTTCGCATCTTTTCTTCTTTTGCTACTATCAATGGAAGTTAGGATTCCTCTTTTTTGTACTGTAGTGGACTGACCTTCTAAATTTTCACTACATATAAAACTCTCCGAATCTGCCATCACTTTTCACTAAATAACTAACGTGCGAAATGTGAAAAATATGTATATTCCTAATTATTAATTGTTAATTTTCTGTTTTTAACTTTTTATCAACGCTCTTCAAAAATTTTGTATTGCGCTCTTAAATATGAAGAAATTTGGCAATATAATAGATGTAAGTAAATCGAAGTTGTTGAAGAAAATTCAATGGAAAGCATTCAGGCTCACAAATGTAACTAACGCCGCTCCAGATAGATACTTTCGGCAAGGGAAGCAGCAATGAAATAAATACACGTGCTGTTCGTTTCAGACACTTGGGCGCTTTTACACCGCAGAGAGGTGCTACGCAATGAGTAAGAAGAAGGCTTTTCTGGAGTTCTTTATTAGGCGAGTTTCTCTATAAGAAACTGACCTTCGAAGAGGGTGATCTTAATACGCTCAAATGTTTCTTTTGATGCAGGATTTGATACTGTACCATAGCGAAATAGTGGTAATTTTCATATTATAATGTTTTTTACATCAGGAAAACGAGGTCTAAAATCCAAAATATACTCCTTTTGCAAAAAACGCTAAAAATTGACGTTTTTTGAACTCACATTGTGCCTATAATACTTTATCTAATTTCAAAAATCAGTATTGTTCGACGCAGAACTCTATGAACTTTAAATTGTGTTGTAGTAAAAGTTTTGAGAAATGTGTCGTTTGTGAGTTATGGGCGGAAAACGAAAAGATGACCGAAATTTAGGGGGATTTCGGGACCTCTTATCTGAAGCACCATTTAAAATTGGAACAATCTTCAAATAACTCTTTTCACATGTAAATAAAGAGATTAAAACAGTTTCCAGCTTTCCGCGAATAAATCGGAGGTACGGCCATTTTTTTTTGTTCTTAGTTGCCTGGCCTATTTGTATCACCGAATGGTTCAGTTTCATAAGCTTTTGCTTAAGCCTAAGAAAAAAATTTAACTTTAGTTTTAATCTCAGAGATGAGTAGCATCCGACGTGTTAGCATTTGTATTGCGCCCATCCGAAGGTTATTTAAAGAAAAGTGGATGTCTTTTTTTTGCACTTTAATTATTTCGAAAGAGTGTAATTGACTTTTAAAGAAATACACTTTAATGTAGAAAAAAAATTGTGTCATCAGTCCACTTAAAGAAACTGGCTTGCCAAATTGGACCACATGTTTCCGAAAGTGGATCACCTTTTCTTTAAGCACAATTAAAACAAAAAGTATCTTTTTATTTTCAAATTTATATCAGCACACAATGTTTGAACTTAGGTATGACATTTCTTGGCTGTATCATTTCTTCTTCTTCCTTTGTATCCTTATATATAATGCAAAAGCATAGTTCAGTTTTCGTTCTTTTTGTACCAAATTTTATTTCTCTGATGTCCTTTATTAGTTTTTCTTTGACTTGTTTAACATTCGATGTTTAATATTCATGAGGACTAATAATTATTTTAACACCTTTATTGGCTGTTCCTCTAGTTCCAGATGACAGTGCCCTCGATTTGATCAGTCTAATTCGGGCAACTATCTGCTGCCCAATCTGCAGAGTTCTAGGACAAAAAAAATCAACAAACCTTATCTTTCAATTTTTGTAATAAAATTAAAATAGTGAAATGTTACCAAGCAAGTATCCTCTCTGAAGATGTAATGACACGTTTTGTTACTTACTTTGAAACAGCGTAAGGATTATTAGTCTTTTGTTAAATAATATGGTTAATTATCTATCTATTTATTTAAAATAGAAGATATCTAAATGTAAGCATTTGTTTTCTAACTGCAAGGATGTAGCACTTTCTCTAAAAAGTATTCCATCGTTGCAAAATAAGGTGCTTATTTTATGGTCTAATCTAGGAGATTGTCCGAATTCGGCAACTCTTTCCTACATAGTTTCAAATTCATTATTTTAAGATGTGGCAAGACCCTTGTTTTACCTTCAAAACTTCTAAAAGCCTTACTAAATGACCCAGAATTTTTAAAGTCTATCAAAGAGTCTCAGAAAGCAAGGAAGATTAATTTCCTTTGTAATATAATATCCAAATCTGTGAAAAATGGTGAAGCACTAATGTCATTGGGTCCGATTGAAACAGAGAATCTAAAAACTTTTAACAAATTACTCAATCTATGAAACTATGAAGTTATTCGCTGAAATTAATACAGATGGCAGATGAATTATTTAAAAAAAAAGGCAAAAGGCAAGAGACATTCATTAATAAAATTTCAACCCTAGTTTAGTTTTGGAGACCATAAAGGCGTTTAATAATTATGCCACTAACAGCTTTCGAATGAACGAAAATGGTATGATATCATATCAGTACTAGTAAAAGTATATTTTATGGAAAGAGGAGTTACTGCTAAGAGGCGAAGTATGGAAAAATTTAAAAAAATTTTAAAAATTACTTCATATTCATTATCTTTTATATAAACCTTCGATAAGTGGGTATAATGCAAAATTACAACCGTCCTTCACATGTACAAATGTCACACCTAGAAGATATCTGTATTATTCAATGATGTTAATGCATTAAATTCCTGAATATTGCTGTTTCTGCTGAATATCTGATTAATACAATGAAATAAATACACACATGGGTATACAAGATAATATATACGAGAGAATACAGACGTCTCAATCCATCAGGGTGTCATAACATACCGATGTTAGTGTTATTCGCAATGGAACAAATTTGCCTGATGGCAGCCACAAATGCGCATGTCATGTAATATCTAATTGCACGTTCTCTTTCATTGAGCTCGGATGTGACTTCTCTTTTTTTCTTTCGAAATGCATAATGGATTCCAAAACTATGACCGACCAGGTCATTTGATTAGATCAGAAGACCATGAGCAGACAATGTCGGCAGACTAAGAAATACAGTAGCATCCCGCTAATCCGAACTAATTGGTACCGGTGCCTGTCCGGATTTTAAAAAAATTCGGATTACCCGAAATTCCGATAAAAATAGAAAAAGATGTGCGCTAAAAAAATGTATGTTATAAGTACTCAGAGCTATTTGTACTACTCAAAACACAGTATCTCTTGCATTATTTTATTCAAAAGCAATAGAAAGATAATGTCTCCCTTTTCATTAGAATAATGGTTGTGCTCCTGTATGAAGTGACCTTATCTTACGGCGAACTCAAGAAGAGATTCATTTCGTGAAACTAGTGAGCCGTGACAGCGGAGGCTAAAGAATAGATTTTTTCTTTGTTCCTCCAAGTGCAATCTCTACCGTTTCAACCCCTAATTTTCCGAGAAATGAATCATTCACTTCCTGCTGGCTCATTCTCGTACAAACACCCTTCTTCCTGACACGTCATTCTCTTCTGTGAAATAGAAATCACTTGTTTTGTGTGGAACGTGTTAAGTTTATAATTTAATTTTACTTCCTATTTTAAGCATTTCAATTATGTCAAATAAACAGAAACCTAGTGTATGCTCACTAAAAGGCAGATCTTTTCAGGTAATCTTTTCAATTACATATAATTTTCGAAAATAAAATCGGTTCTGATTAACCGGAATTTCGGATTAGAGGAGTTCTACTGTACATTCATCTAAAATTCATTCATATCGTCTTCTTCGGCTAGTATAATACGATATGCAAATACAGATCCTCACTTATCCCATAACGTTTGTTTTTTATGCTTCATATATTATTTAAGATTATTTTCTTTCACATGCATTCTGAAAATATTTGTATCAAAACAATTGCCTAGATACTTTGAAATGGATTTTTTCCTACCTGATATGGTTTGAACTTTGTCTTCGCATCGAAATCCAGTAAACCCTTCATAGCATCTGTGTAATAAATTCGCAACATTGAATATATTTAACATTAAGAAAAGAACTTTTAAATAATTATAAACTTCCGAACTTCCTGAATGAGTTCGAAAGTAAATTCTCTTTAGAATAGTAAAATTACTGTCATAAGTTTCTTAAATTTGAAGAGGCAACAAGAATGCCCCGTTTAAGAAAAAAAAATTAAATCACGAAATCTTTTAAGAAATATTGGAAAATTTTGAATCTCATGCCTACAGATTTTAATATTAAATAATTTAAATAATAAATAAAAAAGTAAAATGTATTCTTATACTTTCGAAAAAATAGTCTATCGTATGATTAATTCTTTTTCAATGCAATTACTTAAATCTTTGTGAACAGGTGAATTTTTAGAACACTCAGATCAGGTTGGAAAATTTCCGCGACATCTCGTTTTCGCCAAATCTACGCTTATTTAAATAAACACAACTTTAATTTTTATTGTATAATAATATTAGAGGCAGAATGTATGGATGATGCAAACAGTTGTGTTCGAGAAATTAAATATTTATTCATGTTTTAATTGTTTAATTGTAAGTTTATTATATACTATTTTCTTAATTTCTTACCTGCATTTATAAGATTGTCCAATAACTTCACATTTTCCATGTATACACGTATCATCATTGCATATATCTAGGGAAAAAGAACACCTTTTGTTTTCAAATAAGAACCATCGCAATCATATTTGCGATACATTAAGACATATGTTTCACTGATCTTTAACAGGTCTTAATTTTACATTGAATTTTTAACTAATATAATAATCCAGAAGTTTAATATAAGAAAAGAACAGCATCATGTAAAAAATCTTCAGACGTAATATATATGCATATATTTTCTATAAATCATTTTTAACCACATATTTCAAAGTAAAACTATGACTGTAATTTTCATGAAGGGAACTGGGACGTTATTTACCTTCAGAAAATCTATTTTTAAATTTTGGTCTCAAAAAATAGAAGAGTTTTTGCAGAGTCCGGCAATGTATAACATGAATAGGTTTGAAAAACCGAAAGATTTTAAATTAAAATTTAAAAGTGCAAACAAACATTATCAAAGGTTTAATGTAAATATGATTTTGCAGTTTTCTCAAAACATGATTTTTCCAAATTTAGGTAAGCAAAAGAATATTTTTATTGCATAAGCATGAAATTTTATATTATAAATGCTTATAACCATTGTACTCCAGCTAAACCTTATTTTAAACACTTCTGAGCAATAATATAATTTTAAGAAAAAATTTCACTTAGTTTTGAGATTTTCTAGTTTTGAGACATACAATATTTTCTTAAATTTTTATTTCAAATGTATTATAATTAAATTAAGTTCACTGTAATTATTAAGCTTTTATTCACATATTATGCTAATTTTAGAAGGATTTTAGACAGAATTTTTGTCCTGAACGTACCAATGTGAAGCTATGTGTTTTCTATATGTTCTATCACAGCACATTTTCGACTTGCTATTAACAAACAAATACTTTAAGATACAAGCATTTTTAAGCTGTTTTGTCTAGAAAACCTTTCATTATTCATTTATGCACTATGTTTTAACTGAGATGTAATTTTTATTCAGAAAAAATCCCCTATGTTTGCAACTGAAATTTCGACAGTTTTCGTTGTCGAGAACGTCCCAGTTCCCTAACTGAATTCACTTGCCTGTTTCCATTGAATTTCGCGAGTCTCGTCAAAATAATGAATCATCAATTTATTATAAGTTGCATTCGAATTCGAATATATTCTTAATTATAAACCTATAAATCTGTGATTTTGAGTTATTGTATTCACACATAGACTAATAAAATTATAAAAATGGGACTTTTGGTATTTCCCAAGTTTTAAGCTTAAATATTAAACAAAATTTCGATTTCAATTTTTTTAAAGATTTGAACACTTTATCTTTGTACATTTTACCTTCTAATGAAAATAACTTTGACTGTTTCCGAGTCTTTAAGATAAACCATTGCTCTTTCAATTATTTGCAAATGGAATAGGGCACAAAAACTTGTGTTTCTGTCTCAAGAATATTGATAGTGCTTTCATCATTGCGTAATGTTCACCTACAGTTCTACCCTTCTACGTAGAATTAGAGGATGAGGAAAATAATTAAAACTCTTTTAATTTAAATCGTGTCCCCACTATTAGTCTAATAACGAATTTTGATGAATGGAAGACGGATTTGAAATAATATATCTATGTTTACTTACTTGATTCGCACAATCTCCCTGAATAAGGAGGTCTACAATAGCAAAGAAAAGAAGTGCCGTTGAGTCTGCAGATTCCGCCGTTCTGGCAAGGATTTATAGTGCAAAGATCTTGGAAAAAATTTCAGAAGGTACATTATTACCATTGAATTGAATAACTGGTCAGAAACATAATACAGTTAAACCCCGTTAACACGAAATCGATGGGACCACCAAAATGTTTCGTGTTAACAGATAAAATAGCGGCGCCATAAAAACTGCAATTAAGAAGCTATTAAATAAAAGATAAAGTATTTCTGTTTTTATAAATTTGAAAATAATAAAAGTCTTATATTTAGAGAAAAATTAAATATTGTAATCTATCAAATGATAAATTTATTCACCTGTTACTCAAGGTTTAAAAAAGTATGTTACTGACTTTTTTTCAATTTTACAAGATGACATTTTTTTCAGAAAGGCATCCATCTTTTCTAAATTATCAAATGCATTCGAAAATTATCCTGTTTCATATGAAAAGTATACATTATTTTCATTGCAATTGCAGCTTCGTTTAGAGTTACTACTTTTACCAGTTCTGTATCGGGATCTTCATCAGATGTATATATTTTCACATCCTTTTTCCCTGATAACTCTGCTATTATCTCTTCATCAGCAGTGACGTCCAATATCATCAAATCATTGTCCATGGTTACGTACTCTTTAAACTAAGGAGATGACATAACTCAGCGTTTTTTAGCTTCTACAATTGACAGTCAATAGGAATTTCTGATTCTGCTTCATTTGTTTCTTGGGTGTTGGTTTTTTTTCCCATCTGAAATTGCAGAATGTCTGAAACAGTTTATTATTGTTTTAGTAGAACCACTTTTCCAGGCGCTTCTTATGCAACCTATTGTTTCCTGCAAATTTACAGAAAGAGTAATTTTATTGTCGAAGCACTGGATCATCTTTTACACCATTTCCTTTCTGTATTGCATCTTCATGTTTTGGATGATGCCTTGATCACATGGCCGAAGCTTTGCTATGGTGCTTGGTGGTAGAAAGATACACTTAATTTGCTTTTAGTCCGAGCTCATCATTATGATCATTGCAATTATCGAGTAAGAAACGAATCTTTCTTTTGTCTCGAAATAATTCCAGATCCAAGTCCACTAATCATTTTGTAAGAACCACCTTGTTCATCCACGCTTTGTTGTTGGAAGCACATTGAACATGTAAAGCTCTTACGTTTTTAAAACAGCGTGGTCTTGCTGATTTTCCGATCACTAACAGGGGCAATTTTTCGCTCCCATCCATATTGCATTCTACCAAAACCGTAATCCTTCCCTTACTTTATTTACCCCTGGAACATTTTTCTCCTTTTATGCTAAATGTACGAGAGGGAGATGCTTTAAAAAAAGTCCTGTTTCATGCGCATTGAAAGTGTCCTTCCTCAGGAATCATAAAATTTCCTGAGGAAGAGCCATTTTTCAGACAAAAGTGCAGCTACAGAATACTTATCTACAGCTGCTTCTTAGCTTCTTCTCTTCACCTTATACTTATATTCTGCGGTTGTATCAACGAACCGTTTGAGCCTGCGAAATCTGTCTTCATATATAAAAGATCATCTCTTAACCCACAATGCCATCAATAAAAAGAACTGCATCAACACAAAGCAAGCAGCCACGCATAACAATCCACTGTTAATTTCTTGGAAAAATAGAACAAAAAATGAGTATTAAGACTGTACTCTTCGATGATATTACAGTTAAATCTCATGATGTATCTATCATCCATGGAATATTTGTGCTTTTGGACTTTTAAAATGAGCATTATCCAAACGTCGAACTAACTTTTGAGGACTTTGGAAAGCTGTTCAAGAGAAATGGAACAAAATACCTCTCTCGACACTACAACAAGCATTATTGTCATGGAAATTACGATGCAGAAAGATTGTTAAGAACAAGGGTAAACAAACTGAACATTTAAAACACAAAAAATATGTTAAATATTTCTGTAAATACAATAAAAAGTGTCTAACAAATTTCCGAACAGCCTGTAATCTCTATAATCTTTAGCTTTGAAATTACACTAATATCATTGCATCATTCATCGCTAATGTCATATTTACGCTGTGATATCTCAAAATGGATTTTAAACTCCTTAAAGACAAAGTTTTTTCAAAATATTTTCAATCGATTCAAGTCTATTAGGATAAAAACCGTAACAGAGAAATGAAAATCCTGAACAAAAGAGTAAAAACAAACATTATGGTCGTCATTACACAGAAACCACCTCGAACATAACTAGGACTGTTATCTAAATTAAATATAAATACACATGAAGAGAAATAACGTGACTAATTAAATATTTATTAGTTATTAATCAGTTGTTGTTAGCATTGGGCATCTCACACCCTTAGCGGCTCAAAAATGTATCCAAGAGGTTGTGAGTTTGTAACACACAACCTCTCTCTCTCTCTTCCTCTATTTTCTTTACTACTTGTTATTTTGTTTACGAAAAAGCACAGAAAATCGAAAAAGAGTTATTCCTTTCCTCTCTCACACACATACACAGCCTAGGAATCCACACTGACTTAGGTATGGAACTCACTTGCCATCGGGCAAGCTGGTAACCTGGTCAGTCCGCCACTGAAGAGGAATATTGCAGTTTTGGTAGTTTTAAAATTAGTAGATAAAGACGGTCTTTGCAGAAGGGATAATGCATGCATTCTTCTGACTGAAAAATAAATAATCATCGACTAAACGCAATGAAAATATCTCTGCAATTCATGTAGCTTCCCTTGAAAATGCATTTCAGAACCACATTTCAAGCAGATATGCTTCATGTAAGCCAGGATTATAATACTTGAAACCGTATTTAAAACAAAAAATAAAACAACATGTTATTACCTCTCAAAATATAACTAGCATTTGTTTAGTGTGGCATACCTTTCACGCAATTATAACCGAAATAAGGTACCTTGCATTCACATCTGAAAGAGGTACCCATCAGACTACATGAGCCATCATACTTACAGGAATTATCTGTGCATGGATCTATTACTAGAAAGCATTTATTGAGAAATTTAACTGTAATTAGAAGTTGGATATTGATTTAAATCTGAATTAATAAATGTCAATAAATGAATATGCAGAACCTATTCGCAAATATTACTGAAGAACGGTGCATTGAAGTCACATGCATGAATCACTCATAAGTTGACAAGATCCATCCTTCTTGCAAGCATTAATTATGCATGGATCTTCTAACGCAATATAATTATTTTTTCATTTCCTTATAATGAAAATATTAGAGGCTAATACTAAATCCTATAAAATAGTTTTTAATAAACGAAAACTTCGTACCTATCTCGCATTTTGCTCCAAAGTATGGTGTCTTACAGTCACACTTAAAAGAGTTACCTGACACTCTACACGTGCCTCCATTGATGCAAGGTTTATCTAAGCAAGGATCTGTAAGTAAAAGAAAATGTTGTATTAGCCTATGCTAAAGAAAAAGAAATTATAGTTTTTAACCGATCCAAAACATTGTTGCCGTAAATGAACAGACCTCACCGTTCTCATATTTAACGCAAGCATATAGATCCTGGATTTCACAATAAAATGTTTTACTGATCAATTTACACGAGCCACCATTCTTGCAAAGATTACACTGGGGAAAAAAATTTTGTCACAATTATACAAGCATTTGTTCTTACCTAATTCGTGTATGCTGATTTCAAATCTGAAGTTTATTTTTCTTTGTAATCTGTAGACTCTTTACTAGATAAATTTTTAGATTTTTTTTTCGGAATTTATAAGCTAATAAATAACATATACTCATAAATAGGCAAAAAATCAGCATTGCAGATTAATTGGCTCTTTGCAAAAAAGAATTTAAGTTTGTAATTTTAGCGTTTGTTGATGATATGAGGACAGTCTTGTTCGGTACTCCAGTAGCAGTCGGACATTATATGTTTGTACCAGCGATTCTTGGTAGAACCATTCCATTGTCATGAGAATCTTGATGAAAGCGCTCTACCTTCTCAACTGTTTGTTAGATTGCAAAAATTGCATCTACATCATTTTTCGGCTTTATCAGTATTTTTAAATATTTAAATCTTCGCCACCTAAGTTTCTTTCATCTCGAGTGGCATCTCTGTCTACTTTTGAAATTTAAACGGTAATTTTTAGCAGGTTATAAGAATCCAAATTTTTCTTAATTATTTACTTTTTAATCGACTTAAATATTAATTGTCTTAACTTTTGATGTATTTTCCATTAATGTTTCAACTTTATTAAATTATAAATAAAATTTTTTCAACGGGACTATTTACTCGCCATCTTGTTCTGCATATGAATGTTTGCGTTATTCGGCTTTGGCGTCTGACTGGAAGCGTTTTCCTTTGTGTGATTTGAATTTGTGTGTGTTTGTCTAAAAGAGGCGGTTGCACCTGCGGGTTCCTGGAGGCTTTTGGGCCTTCAGGAGGCTTGTCCCTCCGATTTTTTTCGGTTGGAAATTGGAAAGTAAGAGTTCGTTTATCCATCAAGTTTTAGTGATATTATGTTTTTTCTGCGAGTTTGAAAATCTTCAAGCTTTGAATGGTGTCAACCAAAGTGTTCGTGTTTTTATGTTATGTGTGGAATGGAGGCTATTGTACCAGCCTTTTGGTGTGATTTTACGCTCTCCAAATCAGTATATTGAGCGAACTGATTACTCAACCTACCAAGCCCTGCAATAAATAATTGCAGTACATTAAAAATGATCAGGTTGTAATTGTTGAACAGCCTGCCCTTCAGAAGTTCTTTTTCGTTAACTGTGGATAGAGGGAAGTTCTGTTGGAAGCATGTTTGAGTATCAATAATGCAACTGAATCACCTATTTGATTCAGAGCTTGTTCCCAATTTAGTCGCATGTAGATTGGCAAAGCTAAATGCGTCGATTCGTTGATTCGTCTTTAAATGAGTGCAGAATACATAACTTTGTGAAAGTGAAATTTCTTCGATTTTTTCATACATCGTGTGTTTCCAATAAGTTTCCACAAGCAAACAAAGACTGCGGTGTGCATCGTCAACGTACCACAATTTTTTTCTACAGAAGCAAAAAATATTTCTTGAATTTGTTGTTTTTACTTAGTATCCTCATTACTATTTTTTAAGCTTGCAGTGCTTTTTCATTATGTGTAGCTACAAATTTTTATTTTGGTTATTATATTTTTAGTCATGTGCATCATTATTGGATATGTCTAACGTGTGGCAATATTTTATTTAATTTAAACTACTCTTAAATAAAACATATTTAAAAATTACAACTTGATTCTGTTTCAATTTTCTCTAATTATTTTTAACAACGCAATGTTTCTTATGTATTCAGTGTATTAATTTCTTTAGCATCCAAGTATTTTCAGGTTTCACAAAGGTAAGTGCATAATTAAGGTGCTGATAAAAATTGTATTATTATTTGTGTGTTTTATATTTCAACACCCAGTACTGATTTAATAATTGATATATATATATATATATATATATATATCAATCTATCTAGAATTAACTTTTATAATTAACATCCCGCTAACCAATACTGTTCATCACACCGTTCCCAAGATTTTTGGGAATTGATCAAGATAACTGAATAGAAATAGAGCTATATGGGCAAAGTCGGGTACGGTGACATTACATTACATTACACCACCTGCATCCCCGTGTTTGGAGCCATTTGGCTCCTTTCCGGTTTCGATGAATGGAGGTGAATTTTATTTTTTAAGAAAGAGCAAAAACAAATAATGATGAAAAAGAAACATACACTGGACAGAACAACATAGAAAACAAAACAAAATAGAAAAAAACGTCATAAGTAGCCGGAAGTGTGTGTCAGTCTGGGTGGATGCGTGCTCAATGATTATCCTCTACAATGAGATTGTTCTCATCACATATGAAGCGCATTACGAGTCGAATTCGGATTCTTGATAAATTATTCGTGAGAATGTTTTTCAACCACTGTAATTTAAGTGACACTGTAGGAGTTTGTAAATGCCAGGAACAAGCAGTTGTCATGTGTTCGAAGATTGAAGCGATGAAGATATGGGGAAGGACCCGTGCCCTGTAACAAACATTAGCTCTTCTCTATTCCATCCTACTGGCTTGTTTGAGACTCACTATATCATGTCTACTGCGATTACTTTCTCCGTTATCCCAGTTGTCTTGCCAGATGTTTCTAGCAGCTGACCTAATCTCAGATTTCAGGCAGGAAAGTGACTTAGGTAGAAAGAAAGGGTCGCCTTTTATGATGGCTTCTTTGGCTAACTGGTCTGCGCATTCATTGCCTAAATAATCGACGTGGGCTTTATGCCATCTCAGATGAATATGTTTATGGGAGAGCAAAAGGGTTTGAATCTCTCGGACCATACTATGGTTACCATACTGTTCGGCTGAATATAACGGTGAAAAAGTTGGATGAAGATCTTGCTGGAGCAACTCCGGAATAAGTTGCTTCTTGTTGGATTTATATGTGGAGGTGTTGAAGACCGGTGATCAATTGGAGAGCAGCGGTTGGAGTTGTCCTGTATGCACCAGTAATATAAAGAAAAAACAGACGTTAAATGGAGTCCATCTTTTCTTGGAGTCAGTATGTCATATTATGTCCTCAGGCAGCTGCTCCATAGCAAAGTGTTCTTTCTATAACTGTTTTATACAATAACCTTCCAACGTTCTCGCTGATACCTAACGTTTTTCCTGCGATTCTGAAGAGATGTTGGTATTGATCCATGGCTCTTTTACGTGTGGTAACCAACTTAATATATGATCTATTGTAATGCCTATATATTTTAAATGGTTTTTGCGGCTAATTGATTGGTTCTCCCATTTAATCGTTGGTCCTCTGACGAGCTTTCTGAAGAGGATATAGCTTGATTTCTCCATTTAGACCTGCAGTTTATTTTTGTTTGCCCAGTCTTCAAACGTGTCCAGTACTAATTTTCTGAGCTTTCTCATACCTTCCCTGGTGTTGTCTTCAACGATGAACGCAAAATCATTGGCAAATGCTTGTAGACAAACTCCTTGAGGACACTGTACCGATAGGATTTAGAGGGTAAGATTACGAATTGGATTTTTCTTAAAATTTATGTTTAATAGCAAACTCGATTCTTCATCATCATAAACCTCTAGGGATCCGTGTCAAGCCAAACGATTCCATTCTGTTTTTTTGTGTGATTCACAGTACGGTAATGTGTTTTCGAGTGGTTCTGATGTAATTTTTGGTTTCTTCTGGGTAAGGGATAGTATTCACGGAGTAGGTTTTCTCGATTTATATAATTTTATTTCATTTATTTTTATTACGTAATTTTTTATTATATATTTAATAATTAATTATTGAATTATTCCAAATTAATTATATAAAACAAAATTTAATTTATTCAGAAATGCGTCACTGTGTATTATAATCTGATTAATTACAGCAACTTTACAATTATAATGCGATTGCCACCATTTGTCACATGCCTGTCTTAAGGATATCGCATTTTGAGCTTTCTGAAAGATAATGAATCCAACTCTCGCCATATTCACACTTCGCTCCAACGTAATTATCAAGACAGTCGCATGAGAAGGAATTTCTTTTAATTTTGCACGAGCCACCATTGCGACTAGGATTGGAGGAACACGGATCTAAGAAAAGATATTTTCACTCATAAAATGCGAGAAATTGTTTAAAAGTTAATACTAATAAATAGAAGTTTCACAATTAGTTCATTTGTCAATTGTTTTCTTATACTTAATATTTTAAATCGCGCCCGATCTTCAAAGAATACGTATATTATAATATAATTTGATGAAATATAATAATCTACCAACTTCAAGAACAAAATTTCTCTCATGATATGTAATTTAGTTATATTTTCGTTTAATATAATACTTTTATATGAAGCCAAAAATGTCGCAAGCAATGAAGATTTCAAAAATCAATTATTGCCTACATTTCAGCAATTTAAAACAAGTTGTCTCTAAGTAACTTTGGAGTTCATTTATTTTTAATTCGAAATGCTTTTAATCTGTGGTGAAATTTTTTGTTTCTCAAAATATGAACGGTGTTTCAGGGATACCCCTTCGAAATTTCAGGAGAAAAGTGATATTTTTTCGAATGTGCGTCTTTGGCGTATCAAAAACTTACACAACGACTCTACGAATAATGACGTAATGGACGAGTTTTCTGGTTTGTTTATATGCTTGTAATACGTATTTCCTGTTTAATTCTAAATCAATGGATTTTAAAAGCGGAAGTCCAACATGCAGGCAGAGAAGGTCAAAGTTTTTAATAGATGTAAACAAACCAGAAAACTCGTCCATAGGATATAAATCGTATTTAGTGTCAGAAATCGAAAAAAAAAATATTTAATAGAACTAATTCTGCCTAAAATAACTCTTAATTATTCCCAAATAATTACTAAAGTTTGTAGAAAAGATTTTCGTAGATATGTTTATATTATAATTTAAAGAAAATATTTTTCACTCTTACTATAAGAAGCGAACAGCTCTAAGATTAAACAAGATACGAGTGATGGAAATAAACGAGAATTAGAAGTCACGATTCTTTTCCCTTAACTAAGTTCTTCTTTTATCATCTAATTATTTAAGATTCAAAAATTATTAAAACTTCAATTCTTTGCATTTTATAGCAGATTATAAAATAATTGATTAAAATGTTTTGAATATATACAAGTTGTACATTTCTGAGCACAGAAATGAGTTCCCAATGAAAGAAAAGGGACAATACGAAGCAAATTTTTTGAGTTCGGATGTGAGAGATGGGTTCTGGCAAAGGCAGCATGTATGATAAGAATATCAGTTATTTTTTGTTATTAAAAGTTGTTTGTGATATTCATTCAGAAATATAAGCAACCTTTATATTTACTTTTTCAGCCTTCTACGAATAATAATGAATTTGTTATGACTCATTGGTACATTATGAAAAATTAGGACAGAAAAAAGGGATCATTTTTAATGCTGGACTCAAGAAATTAGTAAATTATAGGACAAATGAATATTTTATACTAACCGTTATAAAAAAAACGTACGATCATCCTTACCTTTTTCACATCTGTCTCCAAAGAAAGGAACCTTGCAGATGCATTTAAAGCCATTTTCATTGACAATACAGCTGCCATTTTTCAAACAAGGACTCGATGCACAAGGATCTATATACAAGAAATTGAAAATTACAATAAATATTTCAGATTGAATACCAAAATTTCTTGCACAGTGTCCTTCTTCTTCAATTATTTTCAAATACATCTTTGTAAATTTAAACCCTTTGTTCTCACAATCTTTCATCCTTTAACCCGTTCAGGACCATCATCGCATATAAGTGATCACTCTTTCCGTGCCCTACAGCCCATCATCACATATGTGTGATCGCAACTTCAATGTTTTATTTGAATTTTTAAACGGCACTAGATGGCGGTAAAAACCGTTACTTTTTCGAATAATGTTGCATCAGAGTTTTGACGCGCGGGCCTGGGGAAGCTCTACTTTCTCTTTTCGCTGGTCCTGAACGGGTTAAACTGAGTATAATTTAAGTAATTCTTATGCTGGCCTACAAGTTCTGAATGGTATACTGACGAAGTTACGCAACTTTTCCGCGCGTGTCTGCAGCTTTGACGTAGTATATAGTGCAGTCTGCGAAGGCAAAAAAAATCGATGAATAGAAAAAAAATAGCGTAGTTTTGAAATTTGGAATAGTTATTGGGTTAGTGTCTTAAACAACATACTAAAAGTCCAAGACGGAAGGGGGTGCGCGGGGGATACAGGAGGGGATTAAAGGACCGTTTTCAGTTTTTCGTAAATATCTCGAAAGCTAGCCCGGGGGATACTGGGGGGGGGATTAAAGAGGCGTTTTCAGTTTTTCTTAAATATCTCGAAAACTATGGGTTCCATCGAAAAACACTTAATTACAAAATTGAACTATATGAAATTTTCTACAAAAAGCGTCCTACGGTTTTTTAGCATCAATAAGTTCCCTAATAGCACAGGAATATCTAGAAATACCTTCGCTATAACGGGCAATATTGGAATATTCTGACACGACGTCTCTCGTTATTCAACGCAATTTTGGCGAAAAACAGGCAAGAACCGCAATTTTTGCTATCTAATTTTCGCCAATTTCAAGATTTATTACAATTGTAGCAACCGTTCAGTATTTTGTAATGACGTCAGCAGTCCCTCTTTCTATGATTGGGGTAATTTAACTGCACTATGAATGAAGCCCTCATTTACCCAAAGGGCAGGCCTCCTTCCCCCGCCTGGTAGGAGATCTTTATCTCCTTCCGATAGGGAGGATCTCGTCCATGGAATGGAAGCATATGGTTTTTTCCGAGAACCTGCTATTTTACTCTTCGCTGATTCATTTTGCAAAATGAAAATCGACTATACTGATTTATTTAATGAAATCAGAATTTGTCATCGAGTTTGGCCTTCCAGGATTACAGTAAAGCACCATTTATACGTCGCTTCATCACAGTCCTCATTCATACAAATGCATTGTAATTCGTTTCGATTATACATCTTTTCATTTATACGTCGTTTCACATCAGTCCTTTGAAAGACTAATAAACGGTGCTCTATAACAATACAACAATATACAACAACGGATTTTTTTTTAAAATGAAAAGATTAAAAATTATTTATTTAAATTGCATCCAAATTTTTTTACTTTTTTGAAACTTTTAGAGATCTCGTCAATTAGCGCCGGATTTCAAGAAAAGTCTTTCTCAAGATAGAAAATAATTAAAGTTTAATTAAGATCTATCAATAATCAGGAACAATTTACTTCCATGGTCATTTTATGTATAAAACCCAAACTAATAAAAAGACTTAATTATGATTATATTATCGATGAGTTTGCTATAAAGAATGAAAGATAAATGAGAAAAGATTACATATAGTAATTTTATTCTGACAAGTCGCAAATTAAATTGTATTTTATAAATTTATGAAGTATTTTTTGTTGTTATTTGATTTATGATTTTTTTCTGTGGGAGAAATGCTTGCTAACTTTATAAAAAATCTAATTATTTATCATTTTCATCTATTCTTTAAGTCCTTACTAAGCCAGATTTTGCAATGTAATAAATAGCAAAATGTAATAAATTATTTTGTACGAAAATTTGTTGGAGACGCTGCATGTCAACCTTGGAACAGGCCCCACTTTTGTTGAGAAATATCTGTTTAGATACATAATATTATTGAATTTTCGGAACTTCAAATATTAGTTGCTGGCATGCTGTTAAATAAGAAGATTTTATCTGCATCATAAGTAAAAATTTTCTTTTTCAGGGGATCGAAATTCATATTAAAGTTTGAATGTTTAAAGAGGAATTTAGGTAAATTAAAATTCCACGGAGGCGAAGTTCAACTACAACGAGCAAGTATCAAGCACAACGGCCTTGTATATGTGAAATCTTCCGTGAGTCATGTTTAAGTTGGAGCAGTATGGAAGTTAGTAAAGTCAAGTTTTAGAACAAGTTTCGCTCCATTTAATTATAATTTAAACTTTCAGGATCTATTACCAGAAGCTGAGATGTGCCATCGAAACAATAAACTATAACTCATTGACTCTGAAGAGAATAAAGACCATTAAAAATTTTATTATCAACAGTCTTGTGCAAAATTTTGGATAAATCGCTTTTGCTTTGCTTGCAGCTTTTGGTGTGGAAAACGTAAATTTTGCTTTAAAATATTGTGAAGCAACAGGAAGGTTTTAGTGAAGGTTTTCTGGTAATTAATTAAATGGTTATAATTTTTAATTAGTTACAGTCTGTGTTTTCATGTATTAAATTGCAACTGTAAGAGGATTTTGCATAATATAATATTTTATACTAGCTGATATACCTGGCGATGCCTGGTTACGTGAAAAATATTTTAATGTTTTTTATTAATAAAAAAATTTACTATCTCATTAGTTAATATGAAACTTTCAGGCTAATTTCAACTTAGGCACTACTGTCGGATTTTTTATTGGATTTCTTTAATTGTAGCTGTGGGTTCCTCTCTTTCTGAAAACGTGACATTTCGGTGTCCCGAAGATGTGCTTGGGGACAACGGGACATGCTATCTATAAAGGGGAACTCTTAAGTTTAAATTTTTACAAATTACAAAGATTTCACAAGCAATGTTTTTTTGAAAGTTCGACCAAAATTAGAAGTAATAATAAATACTTCTTACTAGGGATGGGGATTGTTGTTTCGATAAACCGATTTTTTGTTATTTTTTGACCTGTTATAACCAATTAAAAAAAACTCCAAAAACGGAGTAAGAAACCGGCCGAATTAGCTTTGGAAATGAGGTAAACTAAAAAATTCAAGTAACTACTAATCAGTGAGATTTGTTTTTGTTTTTTAAATTTGAATTCATATTTCTACAATTAAAATAAATATATTTAATATGGTTAAATAATATGTTAGCCATACTGTGTTAAATAGCAAAGGCGAAGCGTCGGTCATGCTCACCACGGTTTCGTTTTAGTCAGGGCCGGCCTTAAGCCGATTGGACCGATTGCTCCAAATAGGGCCCCGCGCTTAAGGGGCCCCGCGCTAGCGTGCTACAAAGAATGTAATCGAATTTATTCAAATTAAAATCAATTATTGTTTTTAACAAATTATATGAAAAAACGTGTTTTTGTTGCATTACAAAAACATGATTTGTTTTAATAAATCCAAAAATGTTTTGCAAATATAAATTACTAGGGAATGTTCACGATAAAATAAAATAAGATTTTTCAAATGTTCAGACGCGAAATAAGAGTATATACTTCCGTTTGAATATCGTGGACATTATAATAATTAATGGGAATTCAGTTTAAGTTGAATTTCCTAGCATTTTTTTTTTTCATCGAGAAGACTACTTATAGTAATTTTGATTGTCTGAAATAAAACAATTTAACTCTTTTCTACACAATAATTAAAATAATGATGAATATGTTGATTTAAGTACGGTTATTATTTTTTTTATTAAACATGCCATTTGATACCATTGCATATTTCTTTCTACTCTACCAGTAAGTCTTTTAAGATGAGTGTTTTATAG
>BGPR01003061.1:110267-129573 GCA_013235015.1 Araneus ventricosus | reverse complement strand
TATTATTCTTAAAATATTGGCCGTTTTTTCTGTGCTATTAGGGTTAGAAGATACAGGGGTTTTAAAAGTTAATATTTCTAAAATTCCTTATTGTAATGGTAAAAACGATTAAAAGTGCTGAATCAGCAACCATTATAAAACCCTCATGCCTATATAATAATTATACAAGGTTGATATTGTTTGTGTCGGAGCGGGAGGGGGGTGACAAACCCATTTGCTGAACAATTATGTTCCCTTCCTCCCCTCACATCCGTTCCCCTTCACCAGTTTCCTTCTACTCGTAGTCCAGTGAACGAATTGTAAATTTAAAAAATGGTGTGATTTCGAAATTTGGTAAAGTTGTTGGGGAAAGTGCCCTAAACGACATACTAAAAGTCGCCTCTGGCGGAGGGTGCGCAGGGGGGGGGGGTGAAGTCTGTCAGTTTTTCTTAAATATATCGAAAACTATGGATCCTTGCGAAAAAAAACTTTAGCTTAAGATTAAACTACATTAAATTTCCTACAAAAATAGTCCTACACATTGTTCATAGGATGAATAGTTTAGAATATTATAGCAGTTTGAAAAAGTACATAATTACATTAAGTGGTTGAAAATGTTAGTTTTATCTTTATACATACATACCTACATAAAAATATGAATAACCCATTTTTACACTTGCTCGTATTAATCATTCTAAACTATTCATCATTAGTTAAGAATTAAATATAACCATGTTTTGCTAGTATTTGATCAAGTTCAAACTCTTCCTCTTCTTCTAGAGGTGCACCTTTGGTACAGGTACCATTAAAGGTGTCAAAACAAAAACACATTGCTAAACGTGTGTTGCTCCGTCGCTCCTTTGGTTGGAGGAATTGATGAAAGATCAGCTTTGATCTCGGTTGATGATTTGAGCTGCATATCTACGATTAATCAAATCATGTTGATCAGCAGGGCTTTGCATATGGCTAGGAACATCTCACCGGCTTGTGATATAGCATCTGGTGTTGATGAGAGGTTATAAAAGATGTCAGCAATGTTTTTCATCTGGCTCAGTTGATTTTTGAACAATAAAACTATAATGCTTTGTTTTTTCTATAAATAGCTGGTGTTATGTCGCAGCTGCTGAATGCATGGAGAAGGAGGATGGTATGGGCAAAAGAAAGTTCTTTCTGCAACTTCGACTTTTCCCTGGTGATCGACTTTACTTTCTGGTGGTGCTAAAGCAATCAGTAACACGACTAGGTCTACGTCTTTCCTTTGGGATGAGAAGTTGCTTTCTCTAACCCAGATCTCACAATATAAATATCAGCATACCCTGTAGAGATTTCGTTTCAATTCCTTTAGCAACCATTTTCTGTGTTAGTAATTGAAAATGCCTGGCCATTATTCTTACAACGATTATTGGTGCATGAATCTGTTAATCGTAAAAATTAATCATGCTTTATGCCTAAATCATGGACGTAAAATAAATACTGTTACCTGTAAGAAAAAAATTTTAATTATTTGTATTGAATGGATATTTTTCGAGGTATTTTAATTTGGTCTCAAATTTATTTACATTTAAATTTGTAATTTCTAAGCGAGATTTTATTCTAGAAAAAAATCTGGTATTTCGTATAATATCATCATTGTTCTATTAAATTTTCTTCTTAAAGCTTGCAGAAAAATAAACGAAATATTATTGAAAATGAAAAGAAAAACCGTACAGCTTAACAAAATGATTCTACATACCTATCTCACAACTGTATCCTGAAAATGGAACAGGGCAATAACATTTGAAGGAATTTTTTTCCACTTCGCATTTGCCTCCATTCTTACAGGGACCACCAGTGCAAGGATCTGTTTTCAGAAAAATATGGTTTCGATAAAATGGTTACCGATAAAACACAACAAAACTGTACAAATCTCTAATACTAATAAAGATGAATGTTTGGGTGTCTGTCTGTTGGCGGTCTACAGAACAGACAGTTGAACCAAGAGCTACCAAATTTGGTACAGGTATACTTTGGAGTGTTGGAATGTGTACTTTGGGACCATTTTTTTCAATTTTTTATTCAAATTTTAATTATTTAAAAATTCAGCAAATTTTGGCCGTTGGCGGCTGTGTTTTCGTGAATAACTTCCGAAGTAATTAACGCTCGAAAATTATTTTTATACCATTTTAAAGTGTGAATTTTCACCATTCTAATGTAGTTAGTATGTTATTTCGGCGAATTTTAAAATCTTTTTGAAAGCATCATCTATTGCTCTGAAATCGGTGAAGGTCACTGAATGGCCAACACCAATCGGGGACAAGGTCACGGAATGTTTTTTCTTCTTTTTTCTCCTTCTTCGAGGTGACATGGAAGCAATTCGCCTGTACCGTACCCGGGATGCATATAAACATTCCCTACTCCAGTTGAGTTCGATAGCAACCTACGACGAATCTGATTGGACGACCGAATGCGAGAGTCTTTGAAAACCGAAACTTTATCGTTTTATTGCCGGCCGCTTCTATCATTTCGTTGTGTGTGTTTTCGACTACTTGTTCTCTGCGTTGACTAATATGGCTCTTCAAAATTCAGAACTTCCTTCTTCTTTCGAAAATGAAGTTATACAAACAGATTCGGAAAATACTATCCTTCGATCTAATTTGAAGAATATATCCGACGTCAAAGCTTAGATAGCCGAATATGGTAGAAATACCAACACGAAATGGAATCTTCGACATTCCAATCCATCTGGTGTACGATTCGTGTGCTCGTAAGTAGAAATAATTATTTCAAATCTTTATATTTAATTGATGTATCAGCTGTTATTTATAATATTAAAATCATTATATTTCAGTCACAAGTACGTATGTCACCACAATTCTTTCAATAAAGTTCCTAGTAGTCGGAACAAGAGAGGAATCTCAAAGAACTCAAATTGCCCAGCTACTATCACCATTAAAGTCAAGTTGGATACCAAAATTATAAGGAAAAGGGATGAATATGCTATGGTTAGTTAAGATTGAACTGTATATGATTAGGTTGAATGGAATGTGAATTATCTTAAAAATTGTCTCATACTATAGTTAAAATTCCATGCAGTGAGTGAATTTTCCAAAACTCGTCAATCATTTACAAAAATATAATTCTTCTGATTATTTGTAATATCACTAATAAATTTTAAACACAAAATAATTTAAAATTTGGAATTTACTCACAATATTTATTATAGGATAGATGCTCCAGTTTTGGCCACCTTAAGAGAAAATTTGAAATGGAAATTTCACAGTGGGTGACTGTTTAAAGCATATTAAATCATACTTATACTATCCTTTAGCAAATTTTATTGGCTTTCTGCTAGTTATAAAATTTTTCTGAAGAAAATTTTTTTATTACAACTTAAATCTATAACAATGGCAAATCTCATGTTGAACATTTTCCAATATTACCTTTACATTATTTTTACTCAAAAGTAAGACTATTTTATGATAAATTCATTTTATTTTTTATTTTCAATAATATGAATCTTTTCTCTTGAATTTCTCACAAAATGCAAACAAATAAAACACTAATTATGATTTTCTGCTCTTATGTTTATAGAGAATATAAACAAATTGTAAACTTTTCAAAAGGTTAAGAGTAACATGAATTTTCAATATTGTTAGAAAGATCATGAATAAAAATATTTTTCTGTAAATAAACAAAATCAAGAGCTTCAAATGGGTGGTGATCCCTCTGAAGCATTCCCTTCATAAAATGATCATTTTTCTATTCAGTAAATTATTTTCAATTCTCTGAAGAATAATCCCAGAATTTTTTTGCCCATCCTTAACATTTTTGAAAATAATTTTGTAGAAGATTTTTGAAAAATAGAAACCCTTAGTTTAGAAGGTTTTAGGGCTGTGCAATCATAATTTGAGATAGATTCCTTATATTACTTCCAGAAAATTTCTACAGATCTTCACCGGTCAGGACCCCTAGAACCCAAAACTACCTTTCGTTAAAAAGTTGAACTCTACTACTAATAAATAAGAATCTGTGTGTGTTGGCACTGTACAGGGTAGAATATTGATCCTAGAACTACCAAGTTTGGCTCACACATAATTAGGAGGATGGAAATGTGCACCTCGAAGCGAGGGGTTTTATTCAGATTTTAATTACAAAAAAAGCGTTATTAAAAAAAGGAAGAAGCGTTATTGAAAGTTAACCAAAACTTTGACGTTTTTTTCCCTGTAACTTCCGAAAATGTTATAACACAAAAATGATTTTTCCATCATCTTAAAGTTTTAAAAAAGTAACTTTTTATAAATTTTATTATACGAATATTTTTTTTACTTTAATACAAATATTTTATTTTTTTAAAAAAATACTTTTAGAAATATTTTATTTAAGTGTATTTGAAAGCAATAATTGCTGCAAATATTTTATCTTCGGTTTTTCTTCCATAACCATGGTAAGAAGATACATCTTAATTTTTGCATATTGTTGCAAATAATATGCACGATGTTAAACGCATGATATTAAAACGTGCTTTTAACAAAATTTTTGAATTAAAAAAATTGTGGTAATTACAGTTAAGGTTTAACTATAAGAATCAAGGAATTATGAAAATTTCTTATGGTTCTTCTATTTTTTAAAGTTTACTGTTCTTTCTTATAACATAACTGGATGCATAAAACATATTATCAGAGTCGCGGTAACCTAGTGGTTAGGTCTCTAATATAGGGCTCCAGGCTCGAAACCCGGATCCGCCGTGTATTGGGCCTGTTGCACTCTAAATCATACGTAGGGGGGGGGGCAATGTCCCCTCCCCATTGGTGTGGAGCGAAAGCTTGGAGAGGGGATGCCAGCTCAGGTGTCGTCCTCGTCATCCAACTGTGGTTCACAATTGCGAGGTCTGTCCCAAAAGAACCATCAGGTTGCTTCAAAACGGGACATTAATGTAACTAAACTAAAATAAATTATAACTCTTTTAGCTCAAAATTTTGCTATCTTATTGTAGAACAGAGAATCAGTAAACAAAAATCCTTTAGGAAATTAAGTAAATTATAAAACATCTTCGGTTTTGTTAAAATCAGTCCAGTGGTTTAGGAGGAGATGTGGAACATACACACATAGCCACAATAACTTTTATTTAAATTAAGATAATTATTATATAATTCTAAGATTAAGATTGCTGGCAAATAGCATGAACCATAAAAAGATTTTAGTGGAGATTTTGTCACTATTATTTAATTTTAATTAAGTAAATAGTTAATTTTAATAGTTAATTTGATAATTAGTTAATTTTACAGATTACTTTAATTTGATATTTAACTAAACATGGCGGGACCAGGATAAATCAATATATAATAGCCAAAAACGATAGATATTTAAATAAGTTTCCTTTATCCTTTTTGATATTGAAAAATATATCCTTAACTTTAAAATTGTTTTGGGATTTTCTGCCTGAGTATTTGGTTTTAACCGTCGATGGAGATTTAAATTACTGTTCAAATTGGATGCATTTATATCCTATGCTTTAAACACACATATTAAATTTGTCACTCACAATGTTTAATAATTTTTTTTCTCTTATATGTTAAGAATTTAGTCACTATTATCTCTGTAACCAGGGGCTGCTCTAAATGAGCCCATTCTAGTAGTGTTTCATGTCATGTGATTTCACCGTATGACAAAGTAATGTTCGCACAATTATATTATAACCTAGATTAAATAAATTAATTTTTAAATCTAGAGTCTTTCTTCATTCGTGTCAAGAGTCAATTTCTTGTTACTGTTTCAGACAGGCTGGTTTAATGTTATCTAGGGGATATTTGCACTGCTGGGATGTTTATTTCTTTATGACTCCAACCTATTGAATGATTATGTGTTGGGATATAAAAAAATTGAGCAATGTACTGACCAATAAATCTTGCATAACCCTTTGGAATAGAATGATAAAACCTTGATATAGTAAAAAAATAAATGGCATGAAATCAGAATCATGACTTAAATATTGCAATGTGTAGAAACAATGAAGTCATTGGCTATGTCTGCATTGATCAATATGTAATATTTCAATACTTTTGTAACATTAGCGTAAAGGAATCTGCCTTTGCCTTCAAGCTCGCCGAAGTGGGATTTTTTTTAAAGACGATGCTTTATATGGGAATTGCAATATGTCTAAAAGAAAGAATTTGAAACAAATACAAGGTAATTAAATCACGGAAAAGAATTATTCCTTCTCAAAAATTAAGCAAGGCAGTATCTTGTGGAAGAACTTACTATTTTATTAAATAACATTCTGAAATTTGTTCATGTATCGCATTGCGCGAGTTGCCTAAACATCGCCTATTCCGCTAGTGGGAGGGGGCCTCGCATTCGCTCGTCCAATCAGATTCGTCGTAGATTGCTATCGGACTCAACTGGAGTAGGGAATGTTTATATGCACCCGGGATAGGGGCGGGGTGTACCGCGGTTGGCTTTAGCCAAAAATTAACAAATCACTACTACGATAGTTTTTCCCTCTAAATTTTAAACTATTATTTAATTGATTATGTTCAGATAAATGCTGATTTGTTACAACTTTCAAACATTTTAGACTCATTTTATGCATAAACCACTTCTATCTATTTTGAAATTTGAGAAGTGACCTCTCCTCTGATACTAAACTTAATGCTATGCTACTTTTTTGCTCAATTTTATCAGACTCTTATTCCTGTTTCAAATTATACATGTTTTACCAATCTTTCAACAAACTCAATTAGAGTACCACAATCAGAGCGAAACAGACAATGAAACATCAAATTAAATAAGAATTGAAATAGCTTTCCGCTGTTATAAATGATTTTATACATGAATTTACAATGTTTTCTGATTGCATATGATTGATGATGTTTTAAAGACTCTCTAATAATGGCGCGAATTATAGAGTTTATTACATTTTTATTTCAAAAAATTCCTTTTTTATTTCTATACCATTTTATCAAAATTAAAGGGCATTACTTTTTTTTTCAAAAAATTCCTTTTTTATTCCTATACCATTTTATCAAAATTAAAGGGTATTTGAGATTGTAACAAAAATTTCAAATTAATATTTCAGCATAAGTAGCTAAAAACTGCAGTCATTTATTGTTCTCTGAGCTTTAAATTTCATTTACGAACTGGAAACTTAGAACTTTGAATTTATGCTTCTAAATTAATTTCTTTTACTATTTCATGTTTTATGTATCCCTATTTCATTTTTGATTTTGAAACTAATTGTTTTATCTTAACAAATAAACAAAAAATTTATTTTTCATGACATTTTACTTAATTCATAATAGTCATTTCTTTGAGTTTTCAAAGAAATGACTAGACTTTACAGTTTTTTTAATAACAGTTTATTACGTTAAAAAAATTAAAAGCAGAAATAACTTCGTCGAATAAATAGCTTTATTTACAAATTATTAGCATTAAATAAATAATAACAACTATTTCAAACAATACTACATATGTTGCACTATCTTAACTTAACTAACTTAATCATTTTAAGTTATAAACTCTAATATGGGCGAATCAGCTGGTCGCCGAAGGATAAAAATAAGAAAAGAATTTTTTAATTCTTTTAAATACTGAACACACTTTTTAAGAGCATTTAGGTATTAATTAAGTGTATCTTAGCGAAAACAATGTCTTCAAGTCCCAATTAAATTTTTGGAAAGTGTTCTGTAGTTAATTAATGAAAAATATTATTTCAAAACATATAAATGGAGTCAAAATTTATAAAAAATCATTTCCGACATGAATTCAATAAGATATTAAAATGACATATTTAAAATTTATTCAAACTGTATGTTTCAGTCTAATTCATCACAATGTGTTATCAAATTTTATATCATTATTATTTATGACATTGCTGAAATAATGTACATCGAAGAAAATTTTATTCTTTGTGAAAAATAATTAATATTGGAATTACTTAGCAAACTCACTTACTTATAAACGAAAATATGCGTCAATGCAATTAAAGAATGTCGTTTCAACAATTCATACGAAACGGTTATCCATACCCGTTTACTTTCTCTTATACGAGGAAAACAATAACTCAAATACGAAAACTAGACGCAAGAATTCTGAAATGCGGTCTAAAGATTCATATTGTAGATAAATTTTGGAAAAAATCGTCAAACGGCAAATCTATCTGCCCGTCCTTTAACTCAAAAATGCAAACAGAAAAATGATTGAAACGTAGTAAATAGTTTTGTAACTAAATTAAATGTCTGTATCATATTTTGGACTTAATTTGCCAACAAATTTTCTGCTTGTCTATCCGTGTTAACTGAACTAAATCGCTGAAACTTTCATCAACCTAGATTAAAAATTGATTTTGCGTGATCAAATTTTAGAACCTTACAGGTCATAGCGAAGTTGTAATAAATGAATATTTGATTCTCTTCTCTAATCACAGAATCGGAAAACGAAACACACCGTATTGTGTAAGTAAGGTAGAAAGTTCTAGGGGGGAACACACCCGTTGGTTAAAGACTTTCTTAGGCAAGAGGTGTGGTATTTTGCGATTTACTTGATTCACCTTGTCTCACTTTGGGAATACTTTTATGATAAGAACCAAATTGATATTTCATGAGAAAATGAGTTACCTGACAGTTAGCTCAAGGGAATGATGTTGAACACCATTGAGTCAGAAGGGTTGGATACTATATCAAATTATTACCTTCTTCACAAGTATTTCCAGAGAATGGTTTCGGACAGTCACATATGAAAGCATTTCTATCTCTCCTACAAGTGCCTCCATTTTTACATGGATTATCAGTGCACTGATCTAGGAGAAAAATCTATTATTATCACTTCTGATGACATATAAATAGATTTAAAATCTGACGAATCAGGATAGAAATTTTAAGTTGAAGCTCCAAAATTTATGTTAAAAAATCACCTCATTATATTTAACTAGAAAATGGATTTTATATTTTAAAAATGAATGATACAATCACCGTTTCAGTGTTTCGAATGATTCTGTATGTTAGATACTATGTATGAGAAGAGCTAGGAACATGGTTGCATCTCAATAATATCTGATAAAGAAAATTTTAAGGTGGTAATGACTTTCTCATCTGGGGCGGTATTGCGGTGAATGGATGCTCTATCTGACCCTTAACCATAATGCTTCCCTGATTAATAGCTATCTCTAAATATGATTTTCCTACAGTATCTATAATGGCTTTTCTGAGAAAGTCAATTTCACTTTAAGAGTCTATCTTGTGGTGCCAATAGCGAGCACCTCTTCTTTATGGACCATAACGCCAGATAACTTCCGACTAGTGCAGTACAGGATTTGCTGGAATGTGAAGATATCAATCGAATGAAATGGTTAGTGTTCTTTTCTCATAGAACATAAGTGGGATGCTTTGAGGAGACGTGTTATGAAGCGTCCATATTCGTCTAATAACACTCTGCAACTAAAGAAGATGCTCATTCAATCTGTCATTAATTTTGTACATAAGGTGTCATTTAGCCATTAGAATCAGATGAACTCATATCCCTTACTAAGGGGAATCTGCACGCATGTGTTTGTCCCTCCTGGGTAAAAACTAACTTTTTACATTGAAACTCTTTCAATCAAGCCTTTTTTCTCATTCTATATTGCAAACTCATATTTAATTTTTTATTATTTTTTTTTCTTAACATTTTAAGTACAGGATACTGTTTCAGAAAAAAGATTTTCATGTCATCTAAAAGATATTTTGCAGAGTTAACATAAAGGTTAGTTAACTCCCGTTGGTGTGGAGCGGAAGTTTGGAGACGGAGATGCCAGCTCAAGTGTCGTCCTCGTCATCTGACCGAGGATCAAAATTACGAGGTCCGTCCCAAAATAACCCCGTGTTGCTTCAAAACGTGAAGTTAATATAACTAAACTAAACTGAAAATCAACACAATTTACTTGCTAGTAAGAAAATTATTTACCTTCATTATAAATCAATATAAAATTCTTCAGAGATAAGAATACTGCCAAACAAAATCCTGGAAATTTATAACATACATAAAATAGACAGTGAAGAAATTGTCTAATTAGAAAAAGGAATGAAGGTTAGGCTTTCAAGATTGTGCAAAATGGGATAAGGTGTAATGTGTTATGGAAAGGTGTATCTCCTATAAAGCCAAGGTATAAGCATTAACATTGAGAATATTAACGGTTTTTTAGAAACAATTTAAAATCTAGACAAAAGTAAATTGTTTCTGAAGTATAGCTGAGAGGCACCAACAAACATAAATAGACTCCTTTCAAACAATAACACTTTACTTCCTAATTACATACTACGTACGCTATCACCGAGCTGATGGATTCAAAGATATAGTAAAACTAAATTAGATGTCATTCTAAGTTTGATTTTTGCATAGAGTTGTATTTATAATTTTATGAAAGATTTAGTAGTTTCCAACAAATTTTTTTGTAAAGAACTTCTTTGTAATGTAATACTGTAAGAGCTAAAATCAGCGATATCAGTTAATGCATGACTTTCAAGAATTTGTTAAAAGTGTACCAAGGATTAAGTGAATCAAAACTGCCATTAAATTTGCTTGGGAATGACTAAAATAAGTATTAATGTTTTTGAATTCTATCGTAATGAGAAATGCCCCAATAAACTAGTCAGATATGTTTATATTTTTACTAATCTGACGTTTACCTTTTTCGCACAGTTTTCCAGTATAGGGAATTTTGCATTTACATTCGAATGATGTTCCGCTGATCTTGCAGGTTCCACCGTTCTGGCATGGATTTATTGTGCAAAGATCTGGAGGAAAAAATGAGAAAAAATTTTATTACTACATAAAATATAAACTGATCAATATCATATTTACTACAGAGTTCGTGAAAAAATTAAAAAAGAATGACAGTTCATTAGAGAATTTGGTAATGATATAATCTTACCATCTTTACACGTTGGTCCGGTGTAAGGAGGTCTGCATTCGCATTTGAAGACTTTTCCTTCTACTTTGCATTTTCCGTTGTTGAAGCAAGGGTTACTCTTACATGGATCTGTGTTAAATGATATATTTTAAATTAATGTATGGGAATCGTTAAGACTATCGCCATTTGACAAGTATTTCTAGAGAATCTCTATGTTGCTATGCTCTCTATGTTATTTGGTTGCGGAGCTATAAGCGTTTAACTTTAGCGAGAAAAGCGTCATAATTTTTTACTTTCCAGTCACACCATTAGACCACTTTGGAGAGACGTAAGTCTACATCAAAATAAAGTGCTGTAAACTTCACACTCTTTTCAAACTATAATTTTCCTTTTATCGCACATTTCTCTTTTTTTTATTTTAGACACTTTTTTATACGTAATTAGAATGACGAACGATTCTCAAAAAATTACTACACTATACTGATTGGCAGTATATAAACTGGTGGGCAAACGTTAAGGCCTATTTTTAAGATTTCGAAAAATTTGGACTTAATAGGAATAGAGTGGTTCGAAATCAGTTGCGGAAAATCGTGGGACATGCAGTCGTCGGAACTCACATTTTACAGTGAAGATTCGGGCACAAGGATATTTCCGGTACAAGCCATAAGTTGAAGAAGACGGAAACTATTTTGGCCCACCCCATTTCATGAAAAGCTGATAATGAGTTCAAACTTTAGTCAATAGTTTTGTTTGATGTTCATAATATTTACATGTATTTTCGTAAAAATAGCATGAATATTCGTGGAATTATTTTTTAAATCCCATATTTTCACGCATGTTTTTTTCTTATAACACGCAGAGTTTTCAACTAAATCGTACGAAACTTACAGAATATTTGACAATATGTAAAAAAGGCATTGTATCAAAATTTGAATTAATTAATTTGAAAATTAATTAAAATATGAACACTGGTAGTAAATAATTTCTACTGCGCATGCGCGAAAGGTAGCGTAATTTTCTTATATAACTTCATAGTCTAATATATAGAGCAACTTATATAAAATTTCCACTTCAATACCGTTAATATTTGGAAAGATATCGGTATTGCAGCGATGTGAATTTTCGTACACTCTAAGAGAAGCTAAATGATAAGGGTCAATGCACAAACTGAAATTTATTAAACTTGAATCCTCGAATAGTTATCATCGAAATGCAACTTAAATTATGTATTTCATTTATTAGAAAATACATGAAAAAAATCACGAGCGATAATGAGAAGAAAGCAATGAATAAATATGATAAGTAGGCCATGAAAAGAATATATAAAAGTAATGATCTGCATCATAAAAATGAGATAAAAATGTAATCTTAAAAGCATTTAATACTATTATGTATAAATCTAGATCAAATTATTTGTAAAATTGACAAAATTTGAAAAATAAAAATTTAATTGTAAAATTGTTGAAATTTGAACCGGTAAAATTGATAGAATTTGAAATGTAAAATTTTTCAAAATCATAGTAATAAAAAAAAGGTTTTGAAAAGAAAAAAGATGTTAGCCGTTATGCTAAGACAGCTATAATTGAATCAATAATTAAAATTAAATATGTTGAAATTACCATCTTATAAGATATGTTAGAATTTTCAAAATTATAATAATTATTATGCTAGGACATTGAATTATTTAGAAATTATTCAGGAGGTTTTAAGCCTCTTATTTCCTGCTGTAATTAATTCCTGTGCCGCTGACACATCTGCAAATGACTTCCTTTCAAACCAGCTTCAAGGTGTTTGTTTCCCTCTTCTATAAGTTTGTGAGCAGAATCCATATTATAATTTAAAGAATGCAATTCACCCTGGGTAGTCTTTCGCGCACATTCTGGAACTTTCTTTGCATTGTCCAGTTTCTTTTCCTTCGACTCATTTTCCAGCAATTCAGCTTTGTATTTAGAGTGTGCTTCTTTATAAAAATTTATCATCTCCTTTGTAATAACAATCTCACTAACACTTTCGTTCTTAACACTGTCTTTAATTAGTCTCAAACCAACAATGGTGGTCTGCGCCATTCTCGCCCTATCGCTCATCATCCTTCTGTTGATAGAAAATTCCCTTTCTACAGGTTCTTGTCCATGCGAAAGACAAATTGCAGCCTTGACAATTTTAGGAAGATGATAATGCCTCTTTTTCCCTATATTTATGTCATTTCAACATAAAACATTTCCCCAATAGGCATCAATATTTTTCCACTGCAACACATCTTCATCAGGTTGTTTTTCAACACTCCACTTCTCTTTTATTTCCTCATCAGAAACATAAATTCGCCATTCATCAAGGTTTTTTCCATTTCCTCCTGCTGCACACAGCGTGACAGCATTTTGGTTAAACGTTTCACCACGCCAATGATCGTGTTGACAGGCTCTTTGCGAGCAATAGGATGAAGCACCTGCATACTTTTTAAGAGTTGGTTTTTAAGAGGTAGTTTATTCAAAAGGTAGGATGTCACTGAGAAATGAAAATGTTGGGCATCTAATTTAAAACATCGTTTTGCAGCTGCTTTTATAGAAGATATTATCTTCATAATACCAAATATCAATATCTTCTAAAAAATCAGTAATGGATGCAAAGGCATCCAATTGTAATCCCTCCTCAAAGGCATTGTGCACAATATGTAAATTGCACGTCCCCACATTCACTAACCCTTCTCCGACATAACTTTTTAAGCGATGGTCAAAAATTTTGAATACGGCCTTGTTTACATTTGGCCCATCACTTCCCAGCATTAGTAGTTTCTTTATAGGCAAATTCACCTTTTTCATGCAAGTCAGGATTGCTGACTCAATATCAGATGCTGTTGTATGAAATAACATTTCACTGCCAACATAACTTTGTTGAATTGCATTTAATTCACAGTTCCAAAATCGAACATGAATGTCCAGTTGTTTTCTGTTGGGTTCGTTCAAAGTTTCATCAAACAAAAGCGTTAAAAAAGAGCAACTTTGAATGGACTTACTTATTTTTGGCTAAAAGTATTGTTCCAAACCGTGAGAAATCACATAAGCAACTTTACGCGATGAAAGTTTCATCCCTTTAGCTTCCTCACCTTTTGGAAACATTCTACTGAATAGTTGAGAAATTCCATCAAAAGATGAAAAAGATATGTTGTTTACTACTGCATGCAGGATGTATAAAATCTCAGCAGAAATTATTTTTTCTTCTTCATTAAAATTCCACTGAGTCATACTAGAAGAACTGGCGGTCGTTTTATCTAAACATAAGCCACGATCGCCATTTGCCGTAGATATCATCTTCAATTTTGATTGAGATAGATCAGTGGCATCTTTGACAGATTTTTTATGCTTCGCGGAATTGGCATGCTGAAACAGCTGTAATTTGATACTATTACAGATGGCGATATCCTTCTTGCAAAAGCGGCAAAAACAATGCAAATCCTCTTTTCCTTTAACGCATCAAAAAATGACTTCATTCCCATTTGGATCGGTTAAAGAGAGTCAGTCTTCTTGATATTTTGTTTGCCGAGACATGGAAATAAAATAAATTAAAGTATATCAATTAAAAAACAGTACTAAAAGAATTGACTTCAATTTGTCCGACGCACACTTCACAACGTAAATGGGGAGAAGAAATCGTAACCCTAACCACATGAACAAGGGCGCTCTGGTGATTTTAAATAACAAACGACACAAAGAATGAAGATTATTGGCGAGAATTCGGAAGAGCGAGCAACGAACGAATGCACTGTGAGGGAAAACAAAATGGCGCATGCGCCGTGTCATTACCAGCGACTTGCGCTAAAGTTAACAAAGACTGTTGGCGAGAATTCGAAAGAGAAAGCAGAGCCAAAATATTCGGCAACCCTAAAGAAGAGAGAAAAGAAAGGGGGAATCATGATTCATCCACCGTGCCGTGTATCAGCGGGAAAAAAAGCGTGCACTCTTATCAATGATTGAGGGGACTGGGAAAATAAAATATAGGACAATTAACTCTTTTATCAATTGTAGGACAAAAATAGGACATTTCCTCGATTTTTTTCTAAAATATAGGAATTACAGGACGGCTGCGATCACTGTAACCAGGAAAATAACTTTACCATATCGAGCGTTAGCCGTCAAATTGTTTTATCAAAGATGCATCAATGCTCCTGCTGCATTTCTGCAGTTCGGGCGTTTCCGCCGGTTGTTGAATAAGCAACAACAAATGCTCATGTTAGTGGTTGTTCCCGTTCAGTATCTCTAAATTTGGGCAATCCATATATAACAATCAGAGGCGGGCCGATGTAATTTTAACAACCGGGCAAGACAACAAATTTGCGCCCCCCCCCCAACCAACGTAATTTTTAAATTCTATATTGTCTGTATTTTAAATGTTCAATAAAATTTTACTTAGAAATATGCATGCTTTACCTGCAAATACGACTTAATAATGTTATGGTCAGAATTTTTTAAATTTTAGATATATTTAAGTATAAAAAGAAGTCTTACAGAGAAACTAAACTAATGTATTGAACAAATTTGTTTTAAAAATATATGATTTTTTTAAACAATATTATTAGTTTTAGTTTTGAAAAACTTCTTTCACTAGTAGCAACAGTTACTAGCAGAGTCAGAAAAATCCACTGCGTTAGTTTTAAAAGATATAAATAATTCTTTAGTGGTTTTTTTACTGTTTTTTATAAGATACGGCCTTTTTCCTTAGGAATATTGTCGGGCATTTCACAAGCATTACTAAGTAGGAAAAATCTGAAAATTGAAAATAATTGACATACGCCTTTTACGCTTAGGAAAGCAATATAGGCAATGTAAGTTCTTGGCCCCCACCCCACACCAACTTCCAAAACCAGATAACTTTATAGATTTAAATTTAATATCTAAATAAGCAGTTTTTGAGCAACTAACAATATGAAAAACTGAAATAAAACATTTCTTTGCGGGTAATCTTCAAAAAAAATTTAAATCTGGTGTATAAAAAATTGAAATTTAAAACTAATTTTAAATAAAATGGTTTAAAAGATTACAAAACTTTTGAACACAATTTAAATATTCTAATAAAAGTATCCCAGGACTGTTGACATGTGACCCATTGATCTGCTAATAAATTCGAAAACATTAAAAATATTCCAAGTATAATGTTTTGTATTTAAACAACACTGGATTTTAAGTTTAGTAAGTTCTAGAACACACTTCTTGTAAATCAAATGGAAGCCCTGAAAATAATTTTTTAAAAATAATAATATCGGGGGCATCCGCAAAGTTTTTACCTCTACAATTTTTTTTCTAATCTTAGGCACTTTCTGATGATTCGAATAAATGCAATGGGAACTTTAAACACTGCGATGCAAAAGTTTAGGCAATGAAGATATTCGGCTTTAAAATTTAAAATTGTGATAGTAGAATTGTAATAGAAGAAGTAATTGTAGTTTAGCATGCTCTCCCACTTGGTAGTGTTAAACGAGTCCAACTTGTTAAATACTGTTTATCTGGCTTACCAAAATCATATGAGTTAAGTTATTTTGAAGAATCATGCAGGAGGTGCACAAAAATGTTCCAAGAAAACCGACATAACTTTTGATATATATATATATATATATATATATGTAATAATCTCACTTAATTTTCTTTTAGATTCTAATGTTATATATTTTAAAGTCTTTCTAATGTATTCCAAATCATTTTCTTCAACTCCAGTTTCCTGTTCTATTTCCCGCTCTGGAGTGTATATTTTAAATCTCTCGTTTCGACATATTTATTGATAAAAGAATATTCTAATTGCTTTCCACGCGCCAACATAAATCAGAAATCATACTTATTGTCGCCAAGTGAATTTCCTAAACACTCACTCAATATACTAAAAATAGCTATTATTCCCTTCCACTTTGATCACATGTTCTATCTGTTAAAACCCTACCTGAGAAAAAGAGGATATCTTGTTCACTTTCGGCTTTAAAACTTTAAACGAAGATGCCGTACATTTCGTCACTTCAATAATAAAATGAACTAAATTTAACTCGGTCGTGTTTTTTGTTTTAAAGACTACAATACAGAATACATTTTATAGAGTCGACAGGATGGTCTGTATGGGAAAATATTCTTAAAGATGCAAAAATTAAAACGAAAACAACGTAATGGAGGAGATGGGAATAACAGAAAATGGCCTGACCAAAATAGCTGTTAAATGTATTGAACTTCTACAGTGCCTCCTGAAAATTCAACACCAGATTCTTGGTACTTTTCCTGATGTCCAGGAAATCAAGATGCCAGCAATAAAATTCCGTACTGCAAAGTCAAATCCTCCACATCTGTTATACAAAGATTTAGCTTATCATCGATTCTCTACTCTAGACGAATATGCCAAATTTATCGCCTGTCTAGAGTTAAAGGAAGCCAAAGCAATGTTCATGGCCAAGTCGTTCTGGAAAAGTGTTAGTGCTTCAAATCTTCATTTCGTTTTATGTCTTTGCTTCGGTTTCTTCAAAAAAAAAGTAATTCATTGATGACAAATATGAAGAGAAAGTTTGTGTACAAGTGCTATTTGTTCTGCATATGAAAAATTTTCGTATATAAGTGCTAAAACATAATGAACTAATTTCGCCTAAGATCTGCATAATTCCAGCTTCCCTGTGTTATAGGTTTCAAAAATTGTAGCTGATTCAAATAAAATCTATGAATCTTATTCCAAAGTGATCCGACGGATGTACATAAAAAAATATAACTTCTTTTATCGCTGTTGTTTAATTCTTTACTATTGATTTAATTGATTTTAAGTTAATATTTGAAAAAAAAAAATTATTTGGTAGTTCTATAGTATATGTATTGATTTATATTTTGGATTCATCTAGTAAATTGTAAGTGAAATTGCATTTGAAAAAACTCTTAAGTGCTTTGATTTGAAACTAATTTTATAGTACTTCATATTAAATTCTTGAATTTAAGGTATTCATGTTGAGTAAGATATTTTACAAAGAAATATTAATTTTCAAAGTTTGGGGTTATTATGTTTTTAATCATGTTTTATTTCAAATAATAATTTTGACATTAATTTAAAAAAGTGAAATTGTTCTTGTTTGGTTTTTGAATTTATTTTGCTGGTCATACTGCTTATAATAAATGTCTGAGGTATATGATTTTATTAAGATAGAATATATCTCACTTAAACATTTTGAGTATTACTTGCAAAGTTTATGGCAAATTTGATTTATTCACATGATTTTATTTGTATATATTATGATTGCTAGCACCTTTATATTTTTGAAATGAAATCCCATGCGAATCGAAAAAATAACATATTTCGATTATGGTTATAATAAGAAAATGCTACTTAAAAAATGGCCGTAAATGTTTATAAAGAAAAACTCAGTTTAAAATACTCTAAATTTTATAATTCACATAAATTTTAATTGCCCTACAAATTAATTTTGTTAAAAATTTGTTTAAATTGTTGTTGGAATATGGCAATAATTTATTTTACATGACTTAAAGAAAAAAATCAAAAGAAATATTACTATACTAGAGATAAAATAATGAATAAACAGAATAAAATATATATTACACAATTCTATTCTGAGCTGAAGAAACATGTTATAGACTGCTTATATATCAGTTTGAGAAGTTATTAGATAATAAACAGAGCTTTTCAGGAGATTTTGATGTGGATTGAAGAAGTTTGAAATCAAACACAAAGTCATCTCTTGAGTAATAATGTCCTATTCTAGACATACTTTACTTAATTCATTAAATATACTTTAACACAATTTTACATGAATCTTTAAGATACTTAAATCAAAAAAAATTAAGATACTACCTATTTATAGAAAATTAGAATTAAGGTTTTTGAAATTACATATCAATGTTTTTATTTGTTGCTACTTGTATTTTGCAGGATCACATGTACCAGAAGTTTTCAAGCAGCTAAAATTTTACTTGTTCTATAATGCTGTTAATAAAGCACATTGAAATTACTATCAGTTATTATAAAGTGAAGGGAAAATTTTATAACAATTATATTTTAAATTTTAATTTATTTTGGGCAACCCCATGTAAGATAGGTTGTGTGTCGAGGGTCTCTAGCACATACGCGTCTTTGGTGGAGGGGGAAATTGTTAATCTCACTTAATTTTCTTTTAGATTCTAATGTTATATATTTTAAAGTCTTAATGTATTCCAAAAAATCATTTTCTTCAACCCAGTTTTCTTCTATTTCCCGCTCTGAGGTATATTAAATCTCTCGTTTGACATATTTATTGATAAAAGAATATTCTAATTTTCCACGCGCCAACATAAATCGCGAAATCAGACTTATTGTCGCTATGAATTTCCCTAAAAACATCTACGTAATATACTAAAAATAGCTATTATTCCCTTCACTTTGATCACTGTCTATCTGTTAAAAACTCCTACCTGAGAAAAAGCAGGATATTCTGTTCACAGCAATACGTAACTGAACGAAGCACGA
>BGPR01003061.1:92291-108076 GCA_013235015.1 Araneus ventricosus | reverse complement strand
TAGTGCACTGTTGTACTCTTTTCCGAAAAAGTTTTTATATGCTTATATAGATAGAAAGTATTTAAGTTACTTAGAATAACTTTTTATTTAGATACTTTCTATCATATTAAAAAATGTATTTCCAAGATTTTTATTTTTATATTTTATGTTATTAATATCTATCCTTTAATCAATATGTTTATTGGATGGAGTAGCTATGATTATTATGTTAACGCAAGGTGGGTGCCTAATGATAAAATTAAATTTAGTATATATATATATCAATTATTTAATCAATTCTGGTACTGAAATATATAACACAATGAAAAGCAATTTTAGCTATACTCACATAAATCACCTACCTTTGCAGACCTGAAAAACCTAGCCACTAAATTAAATCATTTGAAAATATAAGTACATTGCAAATTGTGAAATCAAATTAGAGAAATTAAAACAAAATCAAATTAGATTTTAAAATTTTGTTTTTTTAATAATTGTTAAGATTAAGTTTTACTGCCATGATATCACAAATGATATATTTTGATAAAGATGCACACAAAAATGACTGAAAGAACAATTCACATAAATTTACACATAAAAACAGCTGCAGCTTTAGAAAATAATACACAATAGCGCTATCATCAAAAAGACTAAAATTCTTTCATTGAAACTTTTTGCTCTATGAATTTTAGAGCCAGAATTTAAAAAGGTAAAATCATATTTCGTTTTCTAACGTGTAAGCAAACTAAAAAAAATCACGTGAAATCTTATTTGATTAATCGAAAAAAAAGGCAAATTGCTGCCGCCGAAAATTGTAGATCTGAAATACACATAAAGTTCACCAATTTGTTGGCTGTAATGTTTTTTGTTCCTGCAAATCTCTACGACATTTTCAGCAATATTAAAACTCCTTCAATACAACTGAGCATTCATTGCATATTATCACATCTCTAGTATTTCATCGGATCACATAGATTGGCGTACGTTTTTCGTTGTACCAGAAGTCACTATATCTTTGAAGAATGCATAGTAGACAAACCAATCTACAAAAAACTTGCAGAAAAAAGTTGGAAAAAGAAACTGGTGATTCCAATCATTTTCACCTCTTCAAGACACAAATAAAAATCAGCAATGGCTAGCACCCAGAAGGCTTGACGGCCCTCCAAGAGCCCAACGGCCCTGGGGCCCGCAGCTGCAAAAACTCCAACCACACGTTCAGTCGAGCACAAAGAAATCTAAAATTACATAACGGAAAAACGCTTCCAGTGAAGAACGTCAAAACCTAATAACATATAAATTCATCCGTAACAAGATGGCGATTAAATAGACCCGTTGAAAAATTTTGATTTAAGAATTAATAAAGTTGATAAATTAATGGAAACAACAACAAAAGTTAAGACAATTAATAATTAAATCGAATACAAAGTAAATAATTAAGAAAAATTTAGATATTTAATGAAACGGCTAAAAATTATCGATGGAATTTCAATAGTTGTCAAAGATGCCACAAGAGATGAAATAAACTTTGGTAGCGAAGAATTAAATAATTAAAAATACTGACAAAACCGAAAAATGATGTAGATGCAATTTTTGCAATCTAACAGTGTTTCTAGGCTCTTTATAATCATACATCTTCCTTAACATAGACGGCTCAACTGTTTTCATTAACATTATAATTCTCTATAAGTTTTATTATTTTTATTTTAAAAAAGAAATTGGATTTTTTGGTTTTAAAAATTTAGATTTGCTAATTAATTTATTGAATATTAACTTATATTAGCAATTTAGATATGATATAAGACTTGTTTTAAAAATTAAAATAATTTTTTATTTAAAGTGGACATTGCATGGCAGTTTTTTCTGTCGCTGGACTGTTGTTCGTTTTTGTAGGCAGGTAATATGGAAAGGTTTATACATTTATATACTAATTCCTTGTTAAAAGTGATCAAATTTTTCTTAGATTTTGAATTCTTTGTTTAAGTGCAATATTGGATAATGTGCAATATATTTTGATGTTTATTTTAGATACATGCTAGTTATTTTTATCTTATAGTGTTGCAATACCTACTTTCTTTCTTCTTATTTAGGGTTAATTGCCCTTTCTGCTTTTTCAACAATTGATTTTATGGATGGTTTGAAAATAAAATAAGATTTAACATGGCAAGATCGTCCAAAACCGAGCTAATCACTTTAACTGTTGAAACCTCCATACCTCATATTGTTATTTTCAATTAAGTTTATAGTCTTAATTGTAATAGGATTCATATAATATGTTCAGGGATATTCGCTACAAGGAAAATTTTCATTTCTGTAGAGGACTGCTAATAGCACATTCAAAAGTTTCTTAGCGATAAGTCAGGGGCGTTCTATGACAATGGGATATTGAAACTTCTTAAAAAATTGCAAATCGATATCAAATAAAATGGTGCATAATAACTGCATAAATTTCATTGTTAGTACAAAAAAAGATACTTTGCAGTTTGTCCTGAAAATCGGCGGAGAGTTTTCAAACACTCCAACAGCATAGTGGGAACTTTTACAAATCGAAACAAAAGCGAATTCCTCAATGGACGAATTAAACAATTAATGCAAGTAATATAGATAACTTGCAAATTTAATGGAGCTGGATAGTCTTCAAAATGGTGCTTCGTAAAATTTGAGACCTTTCAATAGAGTTTATCATGGACGAATTACGTATGAATGAACGCGTTAAATTTTATTATTTCCGGCATTATTATTAAATTGTGTCTTCGAAGATCAGCTTGTTTAACTGAAATATAACTCATATCGAATCTCTTATTCTTAATTTTATATCCATTGTCCCTTTAACAAAGTAATTTTAAACTAGTCGCATTCAGCGACCAACAGTTCGCCTGAGCTGTAATATTAATAGCCTGTAGCTATGCAACTTGGCGAAATGAATTTGCGAATTGGCGGTTGTAGAGGTTGCCTCTGACAAAGTTTTATTTTGCGATATATCTGGAATATGGAGGGGGCAGGTGGCCATTGAAGACATATCTAGACGTTATGTGCTTTCATTTGAATTGAAAATTATTGAAATGGTCCAGTGGTTGAGACTGGGGGGACTTGTCCTCTGGTTTTGGCAATTATTTTAAGTAGGAGAAGTCAGGGCAAGATTGCGATGTTAGTATTTAACCATTTTTAATAAATTCAGTTTTTGAGGTAATTTTTTTCTTTGCCTGTATTATTACAGTGACATTTTAATATGTTGTACTTAAATTGAGAAATTTTTATTCTAATATTATCAAAGTTACTTGCCATTTAGATAAAGCAAAGCAAAAGTGTCAACTTGCCCCATACCGAGCAAGATGACTTTGACCGCACGGCAAGATAAAAATTATGATAGAAGTTCAATACATTTTTATTTTCAGAAAATACTAGTAGTACCCGCACGGTATTGCCCGTGGAACTATGACTTGAACAAAATAATGGCACAAAATGACATACAATAAAGTTTTGAAAACGAAATCCAAACAAAAAGTTAATATATAATTGATTTTTCCCGCTTATTTTTTTTAGCGACAATGATCTTAACTGAAAAAAGACAATTAAATTATAAAGTTTACTGCAAACGATGCTATTATAACTTAAACTGAGAAAAAACAATTTCCATGATTCTCTCAACCAGCTGGTTTGCCAGCCAAAATGGAATAATAATTCAATAAGGCTGACTCAATAAACCCTTCGGATTCAGTTTAAGTAATAAGTAACATTAGATATTTTGAATTAAAGCCATCCGAGGAAATTATTTCAAATTGAAGTACAATACCAAATAAACCGTTATTTTTGAAAAAATATAATTTTAGAATTTATAAGAATGATTTCTAAAAATCAGGTAAAATGTTAAAGAGTGAAAATCGAATGAAATTTGACACAGAATAAAAAAAGTGGTGAAATTTTAAGCTTCAGGTTTAAACTTTGAAGCCACCTTATTAGGTTCTTGAGGTCATATTTTTTTCCGGCTTTGTTTGTCGATTTGTAATGAAAGAAAACGCAGAAACTTGAGCGCATCATAAACAACATGTGTTTTTAACACACATTTCTGCTCGACTATAAATAAGTATAAAAAGCAAATAAAAAGTACAAAAAATATAAATCAAACGCGATTCCACCGAGATTAAAAAATGGTTTATCTTGAGCTTGAAGTGGAGGGCAAAATTTATCAGAGCATAACACACAGACGCGCAACCAAAGGAGAAAAAAAGTCTTGCCTAAATCTGCTTAAACTTTGTAATAGTTCATTTATACGGAAGAAGTAAAAGTAATTCATCCTATTCTGTTCAGGGTTGCCAGATCAAAATGGCTAAGTAAGGCCAAACCTTCTTAAAAACAAAGCCAAATTTGAAAATACTGATTGAAATATTTATTTTTCTCTAAATTTACCTTAAGTAAAGGCTTTAATTCATGAAAAAGAATCGCATTAGATTGACATATTTGCAATACTCATTAAATAAAACAGTATTAAAGTAAAAAAATTAAACCTTTCCATAAATCATTTTGCAGTGAAAAAATCTGCTCATGCGAACTCTAAATGAAATAGCCGTGCATAATGTATTATCTCAAGATTTAAAAAAAAATGCAATATTATTTTTCAATTCACTTATAATAAATGAAAAGTGATTCCGTACTCAGAATAATTAATTAAGAGTAAAAAAATTGCATTTCATTAATATAAATAAAATTGATTAAAGTCTGATAATAGATCGTTTCCAATACGCAATAAAAAATTCCAAGAATGACCTGTTTTTAGTTTTGATACCATTCAGCTAATCTCCAAATACAACGCACTATGCCGTTCTACATATTGTTTTGGAAAGTTTTACTGTATCTCTTAGATTTAAAATTAAGCGGGCCTGAGCTACGTTTTCATTCAATACCACAAATACAGGAACAATTTATTTAAGAAACTGCTAAAAGTTATATACCCTTTTCCTCAAAAAAAACACCTCTGATATTTTACATTTTTGTATGATTAACAACTGTTACTATAAGAATTCAGTCAGGAACAGAAAGAAATAATAACAGAAAAAGTGGTTCCTTATTATAGAGACATTAATTAACTAAGAATTCTGTCAATCACAGTCACAAAGGGGACATAAATTTTGTTCTGATGAGTAACTATCTCGTTTCAGAGCTGACTGTGAGCCATTTGAAAAGTTTAATATAACAATTTTAGTCAAAAACAGCAGAATTAGTTGCAAAAAACATTTCTAAAATTCATGAATGGAAATAAAGCCAAAAAAGGTAAAAAATGAATTTAAGGCCAAATGAAAATTCTTAAGGACCTTTGGGAAAAGGCCAAATTCTCGAAATTTGTTCTTAAAAAGGTCAATAAGGCAACGCTGTTTCGTTTCTACCCTCCTTCATGGTATCGCTCTAATTTTTTTCCGCCAGTTGGCGCACACTTGGGAGAAACGTGATTTCCGTAAAATAGATCTTCCTTCGAAGAAAACATCTCTGACCCCATCAATTAACAAATTAATTAAAAATCAACATAAAATGTTATTTTAATAGTTCTTGTTTAATTGAGGGAAAAGCGCTTTTTTATTTAGCTCAAAAAATTTCTTAAAGCTAACGAAATCAGAACTTGAAATGGAGTCATTTGATTTTGAAATCTTAAAATTTTACGCGAAAGCTGACTATTAGATAAAAAATTCACAAAATTCAGGAAATTACATTAAACTTTCAAAACAAACGTCACTAAAACGATCATTGTTTGCTCTATCCGATGGTGCATCGATTGCTTTTCTCCGGTCATTAGTCAATGACACAGCAAGTAACTGGCATATATTGGTGAAAGATAACTCATTTACGATTAGCCGATTTTAGACGCTTTTGATAAATAGCGTGTTTCCAGTCATGCATCTGGCTACTGTATTTAATTGTTTGATTACGCAGCAGCAGTTAGAAATAGACAATGTCCTGCTAGTCCCGCTCACAAAAGAACAAAACTTTTTTTGGGGAATGAATATTGGCTATTGGGGTGGTTGATTTTTACCTTTTTTCTCAGTATTATTGTAGACGCTCTTAGTCTCCTTGCCCGTTACCATTCATTTAAAAAATTAAACGTTTTTATTATGCACGAGCAATAAATCTCTCGTGGAAATAGAGCCTATTTAAAATTATCTCTTAATTTGTAGGAAACCCAAACATCAAGACTCCTACCGTCGCCTCAGATGCTCAAAAATAGTCGAATTTGACTCTTCGGGTCTCCCTGATATTTCACGAGTAGTAAATACATAGATTATTTGCGATTAGCTCCATATCATTAATCACCTTCTTCAACCACGGTTAGCCTAACTGAGCGTTATCAGCCTTAAACGTGGAATTCTTCCTGTTTGAATTGTAGAAATCATTTACACTTTTCTTATAGCATTTGCTCCGTAAACAGAACGTACCTTTTCCGCGGTATGAACAGTATCCTTGCTTTTGTAGCAATAAAAATAATTTAAATGCTGAAAGTGAGCGTTTTATTAGCCATTTTTATACCAAACAAACGCTATTACACCAATGTTCATCATGAATAGACTCCAAATATGGGCAAAAGCTTCACCATTCAGAAAATATCTAATTTCAGAAGTTAATAGCAGCAATTCGTAGTCTTTCCTATGATGATACCGACGAAAATTTTCTGTACATTCCAATATATTTTTCCGAGTATGATCACGAAAGGTGATTTTCAATAGAAATCAGAATCTCTTCAGAGAAATTTCTGAAAAGCAAACTGCGAAATAAGACATTCTAATTAAACCCTTTCTTTCCAGTTTCATAAGTTGTTCCTTCCCATGGTCCAGCACAATTACACTTGAATTCTTGTCCATTTAATTCGCATTTTTGATCATTTTTGAAAGGATTAGACGTGCATGGGCCTATCAAAATGCAAACACTTCAAATATTCATCTTTTAAACAAAACTGATATATCCAAAGTCAATAGGAAGAAATTACATTTCGTAACCTTTATTTTATTTAATATTTATCAGAATTTTTGTATTTCATGTAACTTTATCTATTTGATCAACAAGGCATTATTTAAGAATTATAAATTATTGCAAAAAGCATAGTGGCCTTAGAATATTTTTTCATTTCAACATCTCTTAAGATAATCGATTAATAAAATATCTTATTTTTTTCGTTCTACCCGTAATGATTAGACAGATTGTTCCATAGAAATATCTTTTATATTGCACAACTTTGCATCTCAAAAAAAATATACAAAATTCTATGCACGGGATGTTTAATCCATAACTAGGTCTTCATTCCATAAATTCAGTCAGCAATATAAATTAAAATGAATCTTCATTCTACACTGAAGTGACAAAAGTCATGCGTACTTTCTAATATCCTGTGAAACTTCCTTATGCCTGGCGAAGTGCAGGAACTCGACACGGCATTGATTTAACAAAACGCGGGAAATCGTCGGTGCTCACATTTTACGGAGAAGATTTGGTAACGAGAGGACCAACCAGAAAGTGATGAATAAGCAAAAGATTTGGGTAACCAACTTTCATAGAAAGCTGATAATTATTTGCAACTTTCCTCAATGATTTTGTTTCCTGTGAGCAATACTTACATATATTTGGTAAAAATAGCATGCATTTTCAGGAAGACACAAGGATTTTCTTTAAAAATAACCAAATTTTTCATATTTTCTTTGTTCTTCAGACACAGTTTTCAACCAAATTATACTATACTTACAGAATAAGTGACTATATGCTAGCGAAGCATTGTAAAAAATTTTAAGTAAATATTTTGAATATTAGAAGAAATATGAGTACTTGCAGGAAATAATTTTAAACGCGCATGTGCGAATCATAGTATAATGTTTCTTTTATAATTTGGAAGCCAGATACGTAGAGTAGCTTACATAAAAATTCCAGTTAAATACTATTTAGATTAGTAAGATATTAGTATTCAGTACAATTTCTGTTGTTTCATGAGATAAACAAATGATGAGTGTTTATTTTCCCAAACTGATTTTTTAAAACTTGAATCTCTGGGCAGTAATAATCGAACTACAATTTAAATTATATATTTTATTTATAAATATATATGGTATTCAATAAAAATATAAAATATAAAACTATTCGAAGAGTCATGTTTAAAAAAATTTGTGGGAAACCACTCATCATTGCACTCTTGACGAGCAACGGAAATTCTTCTCGCTGCAACGCATAGGTATTCGGCTGGAACTTTTATATAAGCTGACCTACGTATCTGGTTTCCAAATTATAAAAGAACAATTATACTATGTTTCGCACATGTGCATTAAAAATGATTTACTATAAATACTCATATTTTCTCTAATATTCGAAGTATTTACTTCAAATTTTAATATAATGCTTCACTAACAGATTGCCACGTATTCTGTAAGTTTCATATAATTTGGTTAAAACCTCTGTGCGTTGTAGGCAAAGAACACGCGGGAAAATTAGAGATTTTTTTAGAAAACCTTTATATCTTCCCGAATATACAGACTATTTTTATCAAAATATAAGAAAGTCTTGCGGACAGGAAAAAAACTGTTGATGAAAGTTTTAAATCATTATCAGCTTTCTGTGAAACTTGGCTGCCCATATCTTTTTCTTCTTTATCACTTTCTGGTTGGTCCCCTCGTTACCAAATCTTCTCCGCAAAATACGAGCTCTGACAATTTCCCACATATTGTTGAGTCAATGCCACGTCGAACTACTGCACTTCGCCGGGAAAAAGAAGGTCCCATACCATATTATGAGGTTTCCCATAACTTTTTGAACTTCAGTGTATAGTGTAAAATCTATGTACAGGGTGTACAAAATAAAATGACTCATTTCAAACATTAATTTTTAAAAAATTAAAAATGTTGGAACTACGGAGTTTTTATTAAATAAGAGTGCATCTCAAAATTTTTTTCAGATAGTAACGCGGCGTGACGCCATTTCACATTTGTTATAGCTAGAAAATTCAGTACACAATGGCTACCGATCAGCAGAAGCCGATGCGTGTTTTCTGGTTTCTTTTCTCAGTTTTTCTTGAATAATACCAAAACTCTTCAGTTTTCACACTACATGTGAATTAACAAATTAAAGAGTGTAAATTCCATACAAATGCAGGCTTTTTTCTTCCAGTTTTAATATTTTCTGAGATAATGGCTCTAAACCAATTTCTGATTTCCAGTAATATACGACATCCTAGACCACAGAAATGGCATGTTATCTACCTGAATAAACGCTTTTTAAGATACGCTCTCATTTTAGGAAAAATATTTAGTTCCAAAATTTTTCATTTTTTTTATTAATTTTTGAAATGAGCCACATATGCACACATTATATTACATTACACAACCTGCATCCCCGTGTTTAGAGTCATTTGGCTTCTTTCCGGTTTGAATGGATGGAGGTGAATTTTATTTTTTTAGACAGAGCAAAAACAAATAACAGGAACAAAAACAAATAATAATGAAAAAAGAAACATACAATGGGGCAGAACAACATAGAAAACAAATCAAAATGGAAAAAATAAAAATACTTAAAGGAAGAAAAAAAAGAAGAGTCATAAGTAGCCGGAAGTGTGTGCCAGTCTGGGTAGATGCGTGATCAATGACTATTCCCTACAATGAGATTGTTCTCATCACATATGAAGCGCATTAGGAGTCGAAGTCGGGTTCTTGATAAGTTATTCTAGAGAATGTTTTTCAACCACTGTAATTTAAGTGACACTATAGGAGTTTGGATATAACAGGAGAGGGTAAACCGACATTTTGCGGCATAGTGCATTAGATCTCCTATTTCTCCGCACGAGCAGTTTTAATGTGTTCGAAGATTGAAGCGATGAAGGTAAGAAGAGAAGGGCACGTGCCCTGTATCGAACATTAGCTCTTCTCTATTCTATCCTACTGGCTTGTTTGAGAACCTAGGCACTATATCGTGTGTTCTGCGGCCAGTTTCAGAGTTATCCCAGTTGTCTTGCCAGATGCTTAAAGCAGCTGACCTTATCTCAGATTTCTGGTAGGAAAGTGGGTTAGGGAGAAAGAAAGGGAAGCCTTTTGTGATGGCTTCTTTGGCTAAATGGTCTGCGTATTCATTGCCTAAATAACCGACGTGGGCTTTGAGCCATCTCAGGTGAATGCGTTCAAGGGAGAGCAAAAGGGTTTGAATCTCTCGGACCATATTATGGTTGAATTTAGGGTTAAGTATGGCCATCAAATTAGAAAAACTGTCTGTCCAAATTTTGATTGGTCTATGAAGGAAAAAAGCTGCTTCAATTGCCATTTTAATTGCATGGATTTCAGCTTGGAAGACCTAATTGCTCACACATAGAGAAAGACCGATTGATAGTCAGTGAGTAAAAGATTTGCTCTACAAATATAACGAAAATATCATACTACAAAACAATCATCTACTAAATAATTCACCCATATAGCTTGTCCCTTTTTCGAGAATCGCGGTCACATTCTCATGATTAAACAAATCGGCAGAAATTCAAACCTTTAATAGATTTGGAGAAATTTGAAATAGATAAACCATTCTAAGAATATATTCATGTGCAAAATTTCGTTTTTCTAAATTGTTGCGGTTTTGAGCTTTCATATTCACAATCGAACCAACACACACACAAACCGATGTTCAGACATAAAAAAATAACGGATTTATCGGATCTGTAAATAGCATTAAAAAAATATCTTGTCCGCAAATAAAAAATTATTTTCAAATATATAACATTAGAATTTCTAACCCGTCAACTTTTCATTCTTCACTTTTGAGACCAGAGTTGTTAGCAACTGCAGCTCAAAAATAATAGAAGTTATTCGAAAGGCTGAATTTCGGAAAAAGATTTCATTGCTCCAATACGCTTTGAAAAGGTAAATTTTTAAATTAATTTAAAATCATGTTTGAAGGAGAATCTCCCAAACATAATTCCATTATTGCATAAGATTGCGTCCTCAAGTTTTCCAAAATATATACTCTCATTTTCTCGTGTATCAATCACTAGAAATCTCCAGATATTTGCTTAATATTCTGGATGTTTATAAATAAAACATTCGCTACCTAATCTTTCTTTTATATTGAAGACAGTCTAACGAATTAAAATGCTAATGTGCACGATTGACAGTCTTGCAATTATATGATTCTATTACACATGGGTCATTATTTTGCTTATCCGGAGTCGTCTCTTATCATCTAAAGCGATATTTAACGAATTATGTCAGCATTTGTCTCCAATGAGAACATTATGCAATTCGAGAAACATTAAATTTTATGGCACATGGATATCTAAGAAAGAGGATCTTTGGTTTTCTTTTAAAAAGAAGAATCATTCCGACGTATCAGGGGAAGAACGTGGAACAAAAGAAAATTATAAATATAAAAAAGAAACAGAAATTTTTAAAGCATTAAATAATGTTTCAAATTGTTTTAGAACAACATATAAGGATTAAATTTAATTATTTACAAAGTTTAGAACAATACAAAAATTAAATTTCATTAATGCTTACCTTGACAAATGTTTTCTTTGTCATTAAGAATTTTATTATCAAAACATTCACATACAGCTTTGCCGCCTTCATATTTGCACTTTCCACCACTCTTCTCGCAGTCTTTATATTTCCCGACAAAACAATCAGTCACAATTTCGCACTTATCTCCAGTTAGTCCATCATTGCAAGAACAGAACTTATCTTCGCATTTCCCTTCATTCAAACAATCTTCGTTTTGATTGCAATTTTCTAGAAATGTAATACAAAGAAATATATAAAAAATTCGTAAACGTTTCTTTAAGTTTCCAAAAATTAGAAATCCTTTTTTAAAAATAGGCAACGGTTGAAAAAAGGGAATCATTACTTTAATTCAACTTGTAATTTTTGCAATTCTCTATAAATTAAATTGGAAAGGATTATATAATAAATAAGAAAATAAAGGCAGACGAATTTCTCAAAAGTTCATTAATATGCAGTTTCATTAATTACAAATTTAGTTGTTTTAAAGAATTAGAAAATATTTTCGAATTGTTGAAAATCTATGATCATTATTATAGCATATCAAATGTTCCATCACGATTCTTAGTCCGCAAATGAACAAATAACATCCATCGCTTCTTCTCATGAATATAACATAAGGAAATCGGTTGACTACTTTTGTTCTAATAAATTTTTTTTCAGTATTCATATTAGATCTGTACCAATTAATAGGCACCATAATATTGGAAGGGTGCCACTGTTGATCGTATAGTTTTTATTTTTAAATTACACAATTAAATACAATTTATATTTCAACCTTATATTCGAAACCTACCTTTCAGATATCTGCATGTTGGGCTACTAAAAATAAAGTACTAATAAGTGCTGCGTTGTAAATGAGACATATTCAATTAGTTTTGACTTTAATTATTTATTATTTTACCAATTTTAAAAAGATAATTTGTTTACTGCCAAATAAAAATATACGTGACTATTATTTAGATGCACAAAAATAGAATACACATTTAACAGACAAAAATGCAGTAGCTACCACGAATAAAAATAATAAATAGAAATCTCTGCAGACTCATACACCCACCATGACGATTATTACAACATCAAAACATCTTCAATCCCCGAACGGAGTTCATAGATGAAAATAAACTGAAAATTTTGTTATTGTGTGACACACTGAGCAGAATTTTGCAGATAATAGCTGTAATTAGATGCACACGTTTACTTCACACTGCTGTAGCAAAAATAAACGATGTTGTAGATTTTAGATTCACTCCACGACAGGACGTTGAAGAGGTGAAATTTTAAAAAAAAGAGTTAAACTCATACTTTAAATGCAGAAAAAACGGATTTCACATATCAGCATATTGAAGTAAAACACATGATGGATGTAGCTGGCTGACGTCAATACACAACCGTTGACTTTTGAAATTGTAGAAAATTTCTCATAGCTGTTCAGTGAAGTATTTTAACGAATAGGTTACTGCACTTCATTTCGGCATTTCTTTGTTTCCATACAGTTTTAGAAATCACAGAAGCACACACGCTCAAAAATCGTTGAACATCTTGTCATCGTTCTCACGTAGAACTTGTCTTTCTATCAGCTACATCTGATAATAATAAAAATGGTAACAGCTTCAAGCATACTTCAAGTAGAGTTTATAACAGAAAAAATTTTCGTTAAGGACGATTGGGATCAGCTCCCGAGAGCCGTTAGAGGCCCTAGGGCCTACAGCTGCCGGCTCAAACGTCTGTGTCACCTGAATCACAGTTCAAAAGGATCAAAGAAAACCGCTTCCAGAGAGACGCTGTCTCCTGTTCACATTGAAATACCTCCGCGGAACAAGATGACGAGGAAATAGTCCCATTGAAATAATTTGATTAAAAATTAATAAAGTTAAGAAATTGAATTAAACAACAACAAAAGTCAAGACAATTAATAATTAAGTTAATTACCAAGTAAATAATTAAGAAAAATTTAGATTTTAAGTAAAACTGCCAAAAATACCAGTTTGAATTTCAAAAGTTGCCCGAGTTGCCACGCAATACTAACTAAATTTTTGTGGCACAGCTTTAAATATTTAAAAATGTTGTAGATGCAATTTTTGAAATCTAACAATTCACATATTAAGAACTGTGTTGAAATTAAATTCCGTCAAGAAATATGATTGAAAAGCTTCTAAAGTTCGTATTTGAATTACTAATTAAAATTTGGTTAAATATTTATTATATTTCTCATCCTGATTAAAAGACTTGTTATAAATTGTAATTAATTCAAACATAATTCTTGTTTGATTATAAAATTACAATAGATTAATTATCATACGAAATCTGTGAAAGGAATACTTTTTAGCTTTAGTATTAGTACCTAACTAAGCGTACACTTTCTCATTAAATGAAAATAAACACGTGAAAGAATCTCTGGTGGAGAACTAATAAATATATATTGTCTAATTACGGCGTTTTCTAAAAGAAATAAACTTCTGACTATCATCAAAGCCTACTTAAAAAATTACCGCGTCATATACGGTCTTGTATTTTAGATATAATAAGCGACAGTAAATTTTTTTGAAAGCTGAAAAGGAATTTTATTTCAAATGTGATTTCAGAAATACATTCCCTGCTTATCCCTGCTCAAATTTTAATAATAGAGCAAATACATGAAACTATTGCTAGAAAATAATAAATTAATGAAGACTACATTTTTTTTCAATATTTGAATTTATTAACAAATTCCGGTTACCTCTACATGTCCCATCTTTATGACCAAAACCTTCATTGCAGCTGCAAGTTTTCTGGCCGTTTTCGAAACTGCATTTTCCGTTAGGACCACAGTCGCATTCTACAAGAAAATGAAAATTCCACTAATTATTAAAATAAATTACATCCGAATTCTTAGAATATTGAGGTACGTCAGAGGAATCAGAGGCATTTCTCAATCCATCAAAAATTTGAAAATTCTTCAAAGTTTCTTCAGAGCACTGACTCCTTTCTTTTAGTATTAAAAGAACATCTTATCCGCAAATAAAAGTTTGTTTCCAAATATTTAACATTAGAATTTCTTGCCCATCGATTTTTCATTCTTCACTTTTGAGACCTGAGTTGTTAGCAACTGCAGGTCCAAAAATAATAAAAGTTATTCGAAAGGAAGAATTTTGGAAAAGATTTCACTGCTCCATTCAGCTTTGATAAGGTAAATTTTTAAAATCATGTTTGAAGGAGAATCTCCCAAATATAATTCCATTATTGCATAAGATTGCGTCCTCAAGTTTTCCAAAATATATACTCTCATTTTCTCGTGTATCAATCACTAAAAATCTCCAGATATTTGATTAATATTCTGGTTGTTTATAAATAAAACATTTGTTACCTAATCTTTCTTTTATATTGAAGACAGTGTAACGAATTAAAATGCTAATGTGCACGATTGACAGTCTTGCAATTATATGATTCTATTACACATGGGTCATTCTTTTGGTTATCCGGAGTCGTCTCATATCATCTAAAGCGATATTTAACGAATTATGTCAGCATTTGTCTCCAATGAGAACATTATGCAATTCGAGAAACATTAAATTTTATGGCACATTGATATCTATGAAAGAGGATCTTTGGTTTTCTTTTAAAAAGAAGAATCATTCCGACGTATCAGGGGATGAGCGCGGAATAAAAGAAAATTATAAATATAAAAAAGAAACAGAAAATTTCTAAAGCATTAAATAATGTTTCAAATTGTTGTAGAACATCATATAAAGAAATAAAATCAATTATTTACAAATTTTCAAAAATACAAAAAGAAAAATTTCATTAATACTTACTTTGGCAAATGTTTTCTTTGTCATTAAGAATTTTATTATCAAACATACAGCTTTGCTGCCTTCATATTGCACTTCCACCACTCTTCTCGCAGTCTTTAAATTTCCTGACAGTACAATCAGTCACGATTTCGACTTTATTGTTATCATTGCAAGAACAGAACTTATCTTCGCATTCCTTCATTCAAACAATCTTCGTTTTGATTTAATTTTCTAGAAATGTAATACAAAAAATATATAAAAAATTGTAAACGTTTCTTTAATTTCCAAAATTAAAATCCTTTTTTTTTAAAATAGGCAACGAAGAAAGGAATCATTACTTAATTCAACTTGTAATTTTTGAATTCTCTATAAATTAAATTAGAAGGATTATATAATAAATAAGAAAATGGCAGACGAATTTCTCAAAGTTCATTAATACGCAGTTTATTATTAATACAAATTTAGTTGTTTTAAAAATTAAAAATATTTTCAGATTGTTGAAAATCTATGATCATTATTATATCATATCAAATGTTTTCAA
>BGPR01003061.1:58469-78707 GCA_013235015.1 Araneus ventricosus | reverse complement strand
TAGTATTGCTCCTCTGCTGAAAATGAAGTTACTTATAGCGCTTACCTACGTGTTATCGAAGGGCACCCGTCTATCAAAGCGCTTGTCATCAAAAGAGAACATATGTCAAAAAACAGCCGTAGTTCTGACGGTTCGCGTACGTGACTGAGCTCGCGTATACGACAAATATCACTAGATATCAGATTGATGCGTACCGAAATAATAGACGATGGATAGCACCTTTAAAATGATCCCCTGAAATGGGGCCACTGAAATGACTTGAAATAAATTGTGTTCGAGGCTCGCCCCGAAGCCAGTAAATGGTTCGAATTTGAGTCTCGAAATAATATTTGAAACTTTCGCCATCTGGAAGACTAGCAAACACGGCTGTTATCACAACTGTGCGAACATGCTGTCGAAGAGAAGCGATGTTGCTCATTTTTTTGCTGCAAGTAAGCTCGATTAAGCAACATGTTAATGAGCAACCGCCGTTTCATACGCCAACATAAATAAATAGCACTCAGTTCTTATCATATCATTCTCTTCTTCTAATATCATCTTTATCCCGCCAAAGACATGAGTTCACACTAGCTGATTTCATATCAATTATTTCAGTAGAATTTTTTCATAGAGATCGTGACTGTGGTCCCAACGGAAAATGCCGGCCGTTTTCGAAACTGCATTTTCCGTTAGGACCACAGTCGCATTCTGCAACAAAATGAAAATTCTACTAATTATTAAAATAATTTACATCCGAATTCTTAGAATATTGGTGCAGACTCAGCGAAGCTCGCTCACCGTTCTGGAGAAAACAACTAAACAATATTTTTATAGAGAAAAACTGATGATGGCGGGTTTAAAGATAAAAGTTATTCCTGTCAACATTTAGAGAAGTGATATGATAAAATTTTTGTAAATGGTAGTGCTGTATTTATTTATGTTGTATTGTCTTGAAAAATATATGAAACATTTGAGTTTAATGGTCTTTGTGGTACTTAATCGGGCTTCTTACTTTATTTCTAAAAAACATGGAACAACATCGCTTCTCGTTTCAAATTTAGCATGTTCGCCACAGTTGTATTAACAATACAGTGATAACACTGGAGGATCTCCAGACATGCAGGAGGAAAGTTTCAAATATAAACTATTTCAAGGATAAATTCAGATACAATTTATTTCAAGGATAATTTCAGATACAATTTGTTTCAAAGATCATTTCAGATACAATTTATTTCATGGATCATTTTAAAGACAAACCGCTTCCCATATCCGTCGTCTATTATTCTGATTTTACATCATCTGATGTCTAATTGTGGAAATGGTGAAGGGAAAAGAGTTTGTCAGTAAAAAAACGCGAAAAACCGAGTTCACGTTACGAGAGAATAAAAGCTTCTTCAGGATTCTACAACAACTGTTTTACGACATATTTTTCTGAATATGCTTGAATGATATAAACGCTGTCTAGTATTAGACGGTTAACACTTCGATAACTTACATGCATTAAGTATACCGTGATAAGTCTTCATTTTAGAAATAAGAGGTACTTTCTTTTTGTAGGAGAAATCATGCAGAATTGATGATTTTTCTATTTATTTGATTTTCGTAATAAATATCTTACGTAATCATTGTCTGGTAATTAATACGACCATTCCAATATTAAAAAGAAATAGTGAGCATTAATGCCGTTAGGAAATAAAGTATTTCAAATAAAAAAAATGTTAAATGATAGAATGTGGCAAGCAAAAAATTTGAAAGAAAAAGTTAAAATGAAAGAAATGAAATGCATAAATTATAATGATCGAATTTACATGTGACGAAGCAGATCAGTTTATCATCAATACGAAATTTTAGAAAACTGTTAATTTAGAACATTACTAAGATAATAGCCCAGATCTCTCGGTATTGCTCTGACGTCACCAACAATAAACTCGCGCCATAGCACTGCGAGACGTTAAACAGCATTATTTCATTGTTAGAGATCCTAAATTTCAGTAATTTTAAATTTAAAAGAGTACTTGTCATTCTGATTTCAAATTTAATAGCTCTAAAATAGTGAAATAAGATTTTATCTCAATTGATATAAAATTTATCTCGCTATTATCAATAGTTCCCAAGAAATTTTAAACTATATTAATCATATATTTCAAATTAATTTTCGTTTTTTAAGAGAAAGTAGTAAATCACGTCAGTGGCATATCATGCGCGTGATACAGTTTGGATGCCACGATGCATCTAATTATTTCGTGCAATGGTGATGATATAATTAGATAATATTTTTAGGCAACGTTAAAATTTAAACAAAGTACAAGGAAAATTGATAAACAACGAAAAATACTTCACACTGAATGTTGTTCACCAAGAGGTTTTTTGAATAAAGAAATATGCAAATAAAAAAAAGTATTTCCTGTCATGATACATATGTTTATTTTATTTGGTTTCAATCAATGTTACACATTTCTCTCGAATATATATCTGTTTAAACACGTCAGATTTGACGGGAAATCTCTCGAATGCAGAGGCAATATGTACCACCCATACCATGAGGGGTGATTTTCAAGTATATAAATATTAGTGCAGCACATATTTTAAGAAAAAGGAAATTCTGACTCTTGTTTATTTTAATGACTTATAATTTTAATGGCTTCACTGGGTGGTTAGAATTAAAATATTTCTTGCACAGCGAAGCAGAAGGAATAGTATTAACAAGAAGAGCATGAAAACGTGTGTTGTATTTTAAATGGCGTGCTTCCAGTCGTCCATCTAGCTACTGTATTTAATTGTTTGATTAAGCGACAGCATTTCGGAATAGACAATGTCCTGCAAGTCCCATCAACAAAAGAACAAAACTCTTTCTGGGAATTAATATTGACAATTGGGATGGTTGATGGCAACTCATCAGAATAGCAACATAAAAAATTTTCTCAGTATTATTGTAGACGATCTTTTTCTCCTTTCCCGTTATCATTCATTTCAAAAATTAAGCGTTTCTATTCTGAGCAAGCAAAAATTCTCTTGTGGAAATAAGGTAAGCGTGAAATTATCTCTTAATTTGTGGGGAACCCAAACATCAAGACTCCTATGAAATGCTCATAAATATCGAATTTGACTCTTCGAGTCTCCCTAATATTTCACGAGTGGTAAATACATAGATTATTTGCGATTAGCTCCATATCATTAATCACCTTCTTCAACCACGGTTAGCCTAACTGAGCGTTATCAGCCTTAAACGTGGAATTCTTCCTGTTTAAATTTTAAAAATCATCTACACTTTTCTTATGGCATTTGCTCTGTAAACAGAAAGTACTTTTTTCGCGGTCTGAACAGCGTTTTTGCCTTGCGAGGATAAAAAAAATTTTATGTCGAAAGTGAGCTTTTTATTAGCCATGTTTATACCAAACAAACGCTATTAAACCAATGCTCGTCATGAATAGACTCCAAATATGCGCGAAAACTTCACCACTCAGAAAATATCCAATTTCAGAAGTTAATAACAGAAATTTGTAGTTTTCACTGTGATCAGCGCAAGATACAGGCGAAAATTTTACGTACAATCAAATTTTTTCCCCAGAGTATGACCATAAAAAATTATTTTTAATAGAAATCAGAATCTCTTCAGCGGAATTTCTGCAAATCAAACTAAGAAATAAGATTTTCTGATTAAACTCTTTCTTACCAGTTTCACAAGTTTTTCCTTTCCATGGTCCAGTACAATTACACTTGAATCCTTGTCCATCTACTTCGCATTTTCCATCATTTTTGCAAGGATTAGACGTGCATGGGCCTATCAAAATACAAACTCTTCAACTATTCGTCTTATAAACAAAACTGGTGTAATAAAAGTCCACAGGAAGAAATTGCATTTCGTAACATTTATTTTATTTAATATTTATCTGATTTTTTCTATTTCATGTAACTTTATCTATTTGATCAACAAGGCATTATTTAAGAATTATAAATTATTGCATTAGACAGATTATCTTATTTTTTCGTTCTATCCGTAATGATTAGACAGATTGTTCCATAGAAATATCTGTTATATTGCATAGTAACTTTGCATCTCAAAAAAAAAAATACAAAATTCTATGCACGGGATGTTTAATCCATAACTTGGTCTTCATTCCATAAATTCAGTCGGCAATATAAATTAAAATGAATCTTCCTTCTACACTGAAATGCCAAAAGTCATAGGTACCTTTTAATATCCTGTGAAACTTCATTATGCGTGGCGAAGTGCATGAACTCGACACGGCATTGATTCAACAAAACGTGGGAAATCGTCGGAGCTCACATTTTACGGAGATTTGGTAAGGAGAGGACCAACCAGAAAGTGATGAAGAAGCAAAAGATTTGGGTAACCAACTTTCATAGAAAGCTGATAATTATTTGTAACTTTCCTCAATCCTTTTGTTTCCCTTGAGCAAAACTTACATATAATTGAAAAAAATAGCATGAATTTTCAGGAACACACAAAGATTTTCTTTAAAAAAAACAAATTTTGCATATGTTCTTTATTTATAAGACACAGTTTTCGACCAAATTATACTAAGTTTACAGAATAAGTGACTATATGTTAGCGAAGCATTGCATAAAATTTCAAGTAAATACTTTGAATATTAGAGGAGATATGAGTACTTGTAGGAAATAATTTTTTAATGTGCATGTGCTAAACATAGTATAATGCTTCTTTTATAATTTGGAAGCCAGATACGTAGAGTAGCTTATATAAAAATTCCAGTCAAATACTATTAAGGTTTATAACGGCATTGAGTACAATTTCTATTATTTCCTAAGAGTAACAAAATGATGAGTGTTTATTTTCCCAAATTGATATTTTTTTAAACTTGAATCTTCGGATAGTAATAATCGATCTGTAATTTAAAATATATATTTTATTTATAAATATATATGGTGCTCAATAAATTCAACCTTTAAAAAATTCAATCAAACTATTCGAAGATTCATGCTTAAAAAATAGCCATTTGTGTGAAACCCCTCATCATTGAACTCTTGACGAGCCACGAAAATTCTTCTACCCCTTTCTAAATCTTAATGGTATTCGACTGGATCTTTTATATAAGCTGACCTATGTATCTGGTGTCCAAATTATAAAAGAAAAATTATACTATGTTTCGCACGTGCGCATTAAAAATGATTTACTATAAATACTCAAATTTTCTCTAATATTCGAAATATTTACTTCAAATTTTAATATAATGCTTCACTAATAGATTATCACGTATTCTGCAAGTTTCTTATAATTTGGTAGAAAACTCTGTATGTTTTAAGAAAAGAACATGGGGAAAAATTACAGATTTTTTAAAGAAAACCTTTATATCTTCCCGCATACCCAGTCTATTTTTATCAAAATATTTGTAAGTCTTGCGGACAGGAAACAAAACCATTGATGAAAGTTTTAAGTCATTATCAGCTTTCTGTGAAACTTGGCTGCCCATATCTTTTTCTTCTTTATCACTTTCTGGTTGGTCCCCTCGTTACCAAATCTTCTCCGCAAAATACGAGCTCTGACAATTTCCCACATATTGTTGAGTCAATGCCATCTCGAGTTGCCGCACTTCGCAGGGAAAAAGAAGGTCCCATACCATATTAAGAGGTTTCCCATGCCTTTTTGAACTTCAGTGTATAGTGTAAAATCTATATACAGAGTGTACACAAATGAAGTGACTCATTACAAAAATTAATGAAAGAAACGAAAAATGTTTTAACTACTGGTTTTTTTAAAAATAAAAGCGCATCTCAAAAAATTTTTTCAGATAGGTAACGCGGCGTCACGCCATTTCAAATTTGTTACACCGAGAAAATTCAGCATGCAATGGCTACCGATCAGCAGAAACCGCTGTGTGTTTTCTGATTTCTTTTTATAGTTTTTCTAAAATATCACGAAATCTCTTAAGTTTTCACACTACATGTGAATTACCAAATTAAATAGCGCAAAATTCCCTTCAAATACATGCTTTTTTAATATTTTCGCAGATAATGGCTCTAAACCAATTTCTGATTTCCTGTAATTTACGACACCCTGGACCACAAAAATGGCATGTTACCTTGTTACCTATCTGAATAAATACTTATTGAGATGCTCCCTCATTTAAGAAGAAAAACGGAATTTCAACAATTTTAGATTTTTTTTTATTAAGTTTTGAAATGAACCACTTCATTTGTGTACACCCTGCACATAAAAGAGAAATTTTTGTCCACTATGTATGCGTGTTCGGTTTTTATTTTGTTGTTGTTCTTTATGCACGTTTGACTTTCCGGGAACAAATTTTGGCATTGTGATGGATTAGCAAAAACTGTAACTAGCTCAGTAAAATGTTTTTTTAAATTCGAGTACTCATTTATTTATTTAAGTGATAAATTAGGCCGTTTTTTTGCCTATTTTTGCCATTTTTTCTTTCTCCATTGTTATTCATTCACATCCGATTTTTAATTTATTATTTCTTGCATTCTCATTTTTAATCTATTTCGCATCATATATTATTCTATTTGAGACTTATTAACGTAAGTTGGTTTAAATAAAGAGTTTTATTTTTTTCAAACGCGAACAAACGAATCCCTTAGCGAGGCTTCCTCGCTTTAATTTATAAAAATCTTTCCCTCTTTTTTTTGTTAGTTGGTGTTTTATATTCATCGCATATTTTTATTGACATTTTCTTCGTCCTAAAATTTTTTAAAGTTTAAATCAGCAACGCCTGAAAAATTCTATACATATACAGTTTATTGTTTAAAATTTTTAAATAAATTTTATTTATACCCTATTGGAAAAAATTTCTTTTCCGGTATAAAAAAAAAATATACCGGTTTATGAAACACAGGTTCCGGTATGATACTGGATCCGGTATCATACCGGAACCAGTGTTTCATATACCGGATCCAGTATCATACTGTAACCGGTATCATACCGGATCCAGTATCATACCGGAACCGGTGTTTCATAAGCCGGTGTAAGGTTCTAGTATGATACTGGATCTGGAACGATACCGGTTCCAGTACAAAACACTGGGCCTAGTGTGATACTGGTTCCAGTATGAAACTGGAACCAGAACCAGTATCAAACCGGTATCATACTAGAATATTGATTACACAATTGTACTGGATTAGGTACATATTATGGAGCACAGGATTTATCAAATTAACATAATTAAATCATTCAATAAAAAATGTAAAACATCAAATTAAAAAAAATAAAGAAAAGTGTGCTTAATAATAATATGTTAAAATTTTACAAATAGTGACAGTGATTTACAGATTGATTACATTAAAAATGTATATCAATTGATTTTTAGTGTAATGATGTAGTGCAAATTTGTACATTTATTAAGTGAGGATGCAAGGATGTTCTGACTGTTACAGTGAATAATAATGGAAACTTTTCAAATCATTTTTTCTATATCCAGGAATGAAATTTTTGAAGTGTTCAGAAGGGTAATATATTGTACTAGGGGGTTCTACCCCCTGCTCGCACACCTCCAGGAGGATTGCGTTACAATCTTCCCGGGTTGCTACGCAAACCTTCATTGCTTCGCTCACTACAATAAAAAAAAGGGGGCCTAGTAAAAATCATCAGTAATCATCTAGTAACATCTTATCATTATGAACATGAAAAAATACAGTATTATGAATAAATAAAAGTCGAAAGCTGATTTCCTTTTAATGCTTTCACCTTAATCAAGAAGAAATAAAATTTTTTGGCGCTGAAAAGGAACGTTTTTTTATTTAGTGAAAGCATCAGGAAGTCAAATTCAACAGGCATTGATGCATCAGAGAATTATCTTAAACATTTTTTAAAAAAATGATTCAGCTCTATTACATAATATATACAAATACTTACATAAAATTATGAATACAGTGCACACCTGATTATCCGGGTTAATCACCGGGAGGGATCGCACGGACAATAGAAAAACACGGATAATCCGAAAACCCCATTTTATTAAAGAAAAATCAACAACAATACAAAAATATGAAAATTACTTACATTCGCATGCTGTATAACATCAAACTAGGAATTTTCCTTTTAATATTTACTGCTTTAAAAAGTCTGTTATGCATCTTTGCTTCTGCTGTTTGTTCATCTCTTGTCGTATATCGACACATACTTTACGAATTGCAGTAATGGCACCTTAATCAAATCCTCTTTGTCCCATATAATCTAATAAAGTTTCCAAAGATTATAGAGCAGCAGAATGATAAATTGCATTTCCCACATTTAATACATTTTCTGTATCTGTACTAGCTTATTCTCTATTATCAAGTTTTTGAAGGATTTCTAAATTTTTTTAACATTTAAAACGTTTCGTTTTCGTTTCACACCATTCATTTTTACCAGTAAAAAATTTCACGCTACTAACTGACGATAAACAAGACGCAAAAAATAAAGCAATATGTGCGAAAGTGAAAAAAGACGAAGAAGTAAAAGAATGACGTGTGAGGCAGAAGTGTATTCGTACGAGAATGAGCTAGCAGGAAGTGGATGATTCTTTTCTCGGAAAATTAATGTTTGAAAGGTAGAGATTGCACGTGAAGAAAAAAATCTATTCTTTAGCTTCCGCCGTCACGGCTCACTAGTTTCAAGGAAAGGATCTCTCGATCGAACATCAACATCGATTTTACATGCATGATAAGCGTGAAAATATTTCTGTTTGAATTCTTTTGTGAGTCCGGAATGAGCATACATAATCCGCGCACGGATAATGGAGAGTATACTATATATGCATTGAAAATACAATATATTGCCCTTCTGAACAATCCAAAAATTTCATTCATGTATATACAAAACATTGCACTTCTGAACACTACAAAAAATTTCATTCCTAGATATAAAAAAACATGATTTGGAAAGTTTCCATTATTATTCACCGTAAAAGTCGGAACATCCTTGCATAAGACACTTAATAAATGAACAAATTTGCACTACATCATTACACTAAAAAAAATTCTCTAAAGCAATTGATATACATTTTTACAAAATTAATACGGTAGCAGGTCAAAATTTAAATTATACACAAAATATAAGCTACATACATATAAAAGGGTTATGTTAATGTTCACGGTATTTCTCTGTAAACACAATTACGTACCTCTTTGGTCGAAGACATAATTGAAACACTATCAAATGACCTGGCTCTAGACAAACCAACATAAAGTTGGCTATGTGTGAAAAAAGGATTAGTTAATACCAAGCACACTTTGTCGGAAGTTTGGTCTTAGGATTCATTAATGGCCATAGAAAAAGCCAAACGTACAGGGAATTGTTTTCTTTTAAAACTAAAAGGAATTTTATTGTCCGATGGGATGAGCGGTATTCTGGGAATTGAAAATGTTTTTTTTAGCTCGATCCAATCATTTCTGCTTCAATAACGTTACGCTGTAATTTTTTCACTATCAGTCTTGTTATACAGCACATTGCATAGGCCTTTTGAAGGCATCAAATTTTGAAGTAGCATTATCACCACTTTGTTTTACCACTTGCTGTTGGTTTGGGAAGTGAACGGCCAATCTCATGATTACCTACATGAGATTTCTCTGAGAGAGAAAATTCATTGAGTCTCCACATTGCTTCAGGAGCACTTACATATCTACCATCTAAAAAAGTTAAAAATTCAGCGTTGCTTAAAATACCATCATTTGACTGAAATCTAACTGAAGCTGCATCGTGACCTTCATAGACACATTTATATAGGTACTTAACACTCTTTACAGACGCACACACTTCAACATTTATATGGGCATTGAATTTTTTTATCAGCCAAGGGTTGTAAAGTACCATATACTGTTCCAGCAAGAGGTGCCTTTATTTCATCCCCCCTAGATGCAAAGGATAATGCAGCATTATATTCTCGAATCTGCTCTCGATAGTTTTTTGCTTCCTTTGACTTGTTGCAGAGTAATTCTTTGAAAAGTTCAGGAGCTTCTGTCAGATTTGGAAGATGAACTTTCCCATCATGACAGCATTTGGTATATTTTTTTACTCGAGTTCACTTCGTTTTTGCAATAAAATACATCACAAAATTCGCACACCTCAGACATATTGCTATGTTCCGGGACATTCATCTCAATTTGAGAATGATCACGATTTGCCTAAGTTGATCAGAACGTTCTCTGGCTCGCCTAAGCTTATCAGCTTCATTTCTAGCTGATCTCCTTTGAAGCGTTTCATCAAAATTTTCATTTGAATGCTGTTCCTCCGCAGATTGTAATAAAGGTCTCGGAAACTCTTTTGCATGAAGAATTTAACGAAATGTTAAAAAAAATCACTTTCAGCACTGGCAGCCACGTTTCGACCGTAGCCGATTGTTACCAAGCCGGTCGTTGCCATCGGAAGAAAACTTTTTTCCTCTCACGTACTATTTTCGCCTTAGAGTTATATATATATATAGATTTTTCAATGCATATATTCATAATTTTATGCATGTGTTTGTATATATCGTGGAATAGATTTGAATCATTTTTTAAAAAAATGTTTAAGAGACAATAATTCTTTTCGAATTTGTCAATCGCAGGGCATAAGACAGATTCGTTATTTTTCAATATATGAGTATATATGGCTTGTCATAATTTTTTAAAAGTAGATAACATTTAAACATGTATTATACTCTATATATATAAAACGCTAAGGCGGAAGAAGTACGTGGCGGAAAAGTATTTTCTGAGATGGCAACGACCGGTTTGTTTACAACTGGTAACAGCCGAAACTGATAATTCATAAATAAACAGAACCTTCATTTTTTCCTCCAAAACCTGAAGTTTTTTATATTTTTTAATTTGAACTTTTTGTGAATACGTGGATGATAGCCTTTGCAGCTAAAAATACCCAAAACCCTTCAAATCAGTCCATCGATAATTCATTACAAAACGTGCTGAAAGTGATTTTTCTGATCAACTTAGGCGAATCGTGTTCATTCTCAAATTGAGGTGAATGTCCCGGAACATAACTGTGGCAATATGTCTGAGGTGTGCGAATTTTGTGATGCATTTTATTGCAGAAACGAAGTGAACTCGAGTAAAAAAATATACCAAATGCTGTCATGATGGGAAAGTTCATCTTCCAAATCTGACAGAAGCTCCTGAACTTTTCAAAGAATTACTCTGCAGCAATTCACAGGAAGCAAAAAACTATCGAGAGCAGATTCGAGAATATAATGCTGCATTATCCTTTGCATCTATGGGGGCTGAAATAAAGGCACCTCCTGCTGGAACAGTATATAGTACCTTACAACCCTTGGCTGATAAAAAATTCAATGCCCATATAAATGTTGAAGTGTGTGCGTGTGTAAAGAGTGTTAAGTACCTATATAAATATGTCTATGAAGGTCACAATGCAGCTTCAGTTAGACTTCAGTCAAATGATGGTCTTTTAAACAACGATGAATTTTTAACTTTTTTAGATGGCAGATATGTAAGTGCCCCTGAAGCGATGTGGATACTCAATGAATTTTCTCTCTCAGAAAAATCTCATGTAGGTAATCATGAGATTGGCCGTTCACTTGCCAAACCAACAGCAAGTGGTAAAACAAAGTGGTGATAATGCTACTTCAAAATTTGATGCTTTCAAATGGCCTGTGCAATATGCTGTATAAAAAGACTAATAGTGACAAAATTACAGCGTAACGTTATTGAAGCAGAAATGATTGGGTCAAACTCAAAAGAAACATTTTTAATTCCCAGAATACCGCTCATGCCATCGGACAATAAAATGCCTTTTAGTTTTAAAAGAAAACAATTCCCTGTACGTTTGACATTTTCTATGACCATTAATAAATCCTAAGGCCAAATTTCTGACAAAGTGTGCTTGGTATTAACTAATCCCTTTTTTACACAAGGCCAACTTTATGTTGGTTTGTCTAGAGCCAGGTCATTTGATAGTGTTTCAATTATCTCTTCGACCAAAGAGGTATGTAATTGTGTTTACAGAGAAATAACGTGAACATTAACATAACCCTTTTATATGTAGGTAGCTAATTTTTTGTGTATAATTTAAATTTTGACCTGCTACCGTATTAATTTTGTGAAAATGTATATGAATTGTTGGAGAGAATTCTTTTTTTATTGTAATGATATAGTGCAAATACGTTCATTAATTGTCTTATGCAAGGATGTTCCGACTTTTACGGTGAATAATAATGGAAACTTTTCAAATCATGTTTCTTCATATCTAGGAATGAAAGGTTTTGTAGTGTTCAGAAGTGCAATGTTTTGTATATACAGGAATGAAATTTTTGGATTGTTCTGAAGGGCAATATATTGTATTTTCAATGCATATATTCATGATTTTATGTATATGTTTGTATATATCGTGGAATAAAGTTGAATCATTTTAAAAAAATATGTTTAAGAGAATTCTCTAATACATCAATGCCTCATGAATTTGACTTCCTGGTGCTTACACTACATAAAAAACGGTCCTTTTCAGGGCCAAAAATTTGTATTCCTTCTTGATTAAAGTGAAAGTATTAAAAGGAAATCAGCTTACAACTTTTATTTATTCATAATACACTATTTTTTTATGTTCATAGTGATAAGATGCAAGACCACAATCTCTATTAATAATATTAAATCTAATTTGTGTTTAGAGTTAGTTTTTAGAATAATTATATTTGTTTTAATTTTGCAACTCTTATTAATTTGTTTATCACTTTCATAATTTTCTTCGTAAGTTTTATTTGAAGAAAAATATCTTTTTGAGGCTAAAATATTTTATTCTGTGCTGATTTAAATTAAAGCATCAGAAGCAAAATAAAGCTGATTCATATATATAAATTTTACTATATTTTTGCTAGGACATGCTGTGTTTTCATTGTAGCGAGCGAAGCGAGCAAAGTTTGCGTAGCAAACCTGGGAGGATTGTAACGCAATCCTCCTGGGGGTTGGCGAGCTTTCGCGAGCAGGGGCAGAGCCCCCTAGTAATAACTAATTTTATTTTTAAAAATTAGATAGCGCGCCTAATTTAGGGGGCTTATCTCTCTCCCTCCACGGATCCATTTCCATACACATATATTGTTAATCAAACTTATTATATTACAAGTATTTAAGTTATTGTTACGCACTTATTACAAGTATTTAAACCAGTATACTGTCTTAAATACTTCCAGTATATTTTTATACTGGTTCAAAATTTCCAGTATGTTTGAAAACTGGTATCAAAATTTCCAGTATGGTATCATACCGGCTTCAAAATTTCCAGTGCGGTTATCATACCGGCTTACAAATTTCCAGTATGATTTCATACAGGCTTCAAAATTTCCGGTATGTTTTTATTGGTTCCGGTATCATTTTGATACCGGTATTTTGAATTTTTTCCAATAGGGTACTACTTGCGTTTTCTTTCAAACCATACTATAAGGTAATAAAAATAATAGATTTGAAACGATATTTAAGTTTCGGGGCGAAAGTTGGGGACAATATACAATTGGAAAAAAACGGAAGCGAACATATGAAAAAATATGGATCCCGAGCACCTCCGGGACACTTGAACCCTTTTCCATCTACGTCGAATTTTCCACCATTTTTTCAAGGATCGACGTGCAAGGGCCTTTGAAATAGAAATTCGTCAAAATTTATCTGAAATCCCATATGAAGAAACATAATAACATATTTATTTTACATGCAATATTCATCTGAATTTTACATATTCATTCATTTTCATACATTTTATTGACACGGTTCTAGGAAGTTATTGTTTAATCATTGTAAAAATGCAGTCCTTCAAAAAATTCTCCTTTCAGCAAACACTTTTATATAATAATCGATCAATAAAACAGAACTGTCTTATTTGCTACTTTCCATTCATGATAGACCTCCCATGAACATAAGGATCAGAAGTTGTCATACGAGTCATCAGATTCTCGTTTACCTTGATGGTGAAATAAAGATGGTGTTGACAAGTTGGTGGTCCCATGACGGGAATTATCTCTTTATAAAAAATCTGCTCATGTGAAGCTCGTAATGATCATATGTAATTAGGCGGAGTTTTCTTTATCTTTTTGAATCGTTATAATGTGAAGCCCGGCTCCTTTTATAGATACCTATATCTATTATACAGGGTTAGCCTAAATGATTCATGATAGGCCTGAGGCGGCACTGTACAAGATGGCGGCGTGCATTCCTACGCAAATCAGGAAAAGCTGCACCTGGTCACCAAAACATTTTGCGTTGGTTTCGCCAGTTTCGTGAAACTGGTTGTCTGTGTAAAGGAAAAAGCACGGGGCGACTGCGTGTCTCAGAGGAAATCGTGGAGCCCGTGAGACAGAGCTTTGTACGCAGTCCACAAAAATCAACCGTTCGTGCAATCCGTGAACTTGGTATTCCACAGAAAACAGTATGGAATGTTTTACGTCGGCTTTTGCATTGCAAACTCTTCCGTTTGCAATTGTTACAATACCCGACTCTACATGATTTTGCCCGCCGATTTAATTTTTGTACCCGAATACAGCAAGCTATGGAAGATGATAATGACTTGGCGGGGACATTGATATTCAGCGAGAAATGGACTTTCAATCTGTCGGGAAATGTGAATCGTCACAATGTTAGAGTGTGGGGGTACAGAATTGCTGCATGTCATTGTGGAGCAGGAAAGGGATTCACCAAAATTGAATGTCTTCTGCGCCATATCAAAGACAATGCTGTACGGGACCTTTTCCTTCATCGAGTAGGTAGTGACAGGTTCCGTGTTGCAGTTGTGGTTGTTTCCACAACTGACTATTGATCCTTCGACTTTCATCTTTCAACAGGATGGGGCTCCACCTTATAGGAGCACAATTGTCCGCGACTTTCTCAACAGAGAACTGCCACATCGCTGGATAGAGCGCGCTTGTCTGGATGATGTTAATCTGTTGCCATGGCCACCCAGGTCGACATATCTCACGCCATCTGATTTATTCCTGTGGGATTACGTGAGGGACAAAGTTTATGTACACACAATGCCAACAACTCTGCAAGCACTGCAGGAAAGCATCACTGCTGCTGTGACGGAAACATGCTATTGGACGTCTGGACAGAACTGGATTACCGTTGGGATGTGTGACGGGTGACCAAGGGCGCACGCATTGAATATTTGTAGCACGTATCAGAAACTTGGTGAGTGTATGTATCTTTTCATGTATCACCCATCTTGGTACGTCGTATACTTGTAAATAAAGAGTCCTTTGAAACCCGATGAATCATTTCGGATAAGCATGTATTGTAGAGTAACCATACATTATAAAAATGATGACGATTACTTCTCGTGTTTGTTAATCTAAAACTTAAACTACACTCCTTAAAGGTGAAATAATACCAAAATATGTTCCAGTTAAATAATACTTTATTCTTATTTGTATACGAAGTGTAGGAAGAATTATAATCGTCGATGGATTCGACTTCTAGATTTGAATAGATCTCCACCTTTCTGACCTCCCTGAGTGCGGAAATTCATTTTCTTAATTACTTATATCTCTCTGTCTGTGAGCACGTTAGTTGAAAATCTGAAAATACCTGGAAGAGTAAAAATTTAGCGTGAATTGTTATAAGCTAAATTGTAGATCTCTGTAAAATTCTGGAATAAATTCGTCTAAAAGAAGTCTGCCTGTTCATATAAACACAAATAGAAAGACCGGATGATGAAAACGGAGTAGAAGAATTTGTTCGAAAATTTTATTTTAAAGATCATATATTGAAATTCAACCATATATCTTGTATCTTTTGGGGCTATCGCGTTCACATACGCATGAATAGTAGGGTGGAACTAAAAAAACCTTTTTATCTTTTTTTCAACTTACTATAGTGAGCAAAAGTTGCCTTCTGATGCAAAAAAGACAAAAATTAAATTTGATGGCAATAGGAGCATGTCTTGAGGGGCCGCAAGTGCAATAAATTTCATAAATTTGAAAAATTTTGCTCAATTTCAATCTTTTTCTCAAATTTTTCATTTGCTATAAAAAGTTCAAATTAAATAATTTGTACTTTCTATTAATAGAACAAACATTTTTATAGTGTTTAAAACCTATTGTGAGTATATGAAAATATTAATTATTAGCCGAAAACGTGCAAGAAATCAGCTATGAGTAAAAAGAGAATATGGTGTTCCTAATCTGGAATTATTTGTCTGTTATACACTTAACAGCCGAAAAACGCTTACAAGTACTTTATGCCTCCTTGTAAATTGCTTTTGAATAACAAAATGTATTTTGTGTTTTGCCAATTCATAATTTATAAAGTTAACGGGGGAGAATTTTTAGTACTGTGAGGTGTTATTTGTTTGTGGAGCGAGTTCTTACCAGCTTAATAAATTTAATATTTATATTTTCTTAAACCCATATCTTTTTCTTGTATCATCTACATAAAAAGTGCAGTAAGAAATGCATATATTTTACTTTTATGCGAGTGAAAAAGGGCATTTTAAAATATTTATGTAAATATAGGCCGTTTTTGCTTAATTTTATCTTTAGAATATTGAGCATTTGTTTAAAAAGAACCTATTCCCCTTGACGAATTTTATACAAAATTTGATACATACAAATTGGCGTAAATACCAAATATCATTACTTTTTTTCATTGTATTATTTAAAATTATCTTGTTCACATACAAAAGGACAGCTCCAATTCAAAAATGTTTCTCTTGGACTCAAAAAAGTCTACAAAGCGAAAATTCGTAAAATCTACAGGTTGAATTTTTCAAGGTTGCAATAATTTCTCCATGTATCTGCTAGATTGAGAAACGATAGGCGGAAGAAACAACAGTGAAGTATCCACGGGAAAAATTAAATTTGTATTCATTTTAACTCCCTAAAATGAAGAATTATAAAAAACAAAGGAATCCGGCGAAACCAGCTAATTTCGTTGCTAAATTTTTTAATTTGTTGTCTGCCTTCTATATTTTCAGATACTTTTAGTTGTCTATAATTTTTTTGGCCACCCCTACACACACTTATAACTTTCAATCGCAGCTACTGATGCTAAAAACAAGGGTAAATAAAGTATTCTAAGCGTTTTCCGTCGGTTAAAAGTATAACAAAGCAATAATTCCCATATTAGATAATAGCATGTTTTCTTTTTCCATAGTAGATTTCGTGCGCATGTTTGGCTAATAATCTATATTTTTATATACTCTCAATAGGATTTAAAGACCCTAAAAGTGTTTTTGTATTAATAAAAAGTACAAAATATTTAATTTGAGCTTTTTTACTTCAAATGAGAAATTAGAGAAAAAAGGTTGAAATAGAGCAAAATTTTTCAAATTTATGAAAATTTATCGTACTTTCTACACCTCAAGACATGTTCCGATTGCCATCAAATTTTATTTTTGACATTTTTGCATCAAAAGGTAACTTTTGCGCAGTATTACAAGTTGAAAGAAGAAAAGTTTTTTTCGCTCCAACCTAATGAATAGATAAACCGTAAGAAAGTCGACCCTTTAACAGATTTGGACAAATTTGAAACGGATTAACAATTCTAAGAATAAAATAACGACCAAACGCAGACAGACAAACTGACAGAAATAATACAGATTATGGTTTTTTCGGAACGTCGAGATTCATCAAAATAACGAGGTGAATATTTTTGGCTATTACATAACTTTTATCTTTCTATACCTCGAATTCGAGAAAGTAAAAATGGATGAATAAAGAATTTAATTTTTATAAAAAATGATTAATTAATAAGCTTTTTCTCCATGTATGTCAACAAATTTGCTCTATTAGATCAACATGTAATTGAAGAAGCATTCTTTTAGTCAGAACATTAGACCAAAGAAGGAAAAAAAGCTCCTCTGCTTTTCCTCCTGGAGAGTAGTGAAAACAAGATTTTTGATTAATCATTTTTCTGTAGTTTTCCAAAAAAGACGTAAAATATTTTTTCACATTTACAGAAATAAAATACAACAAAACAAAATATGTTGCTTGTCTCCATCTTTTCCGCCCGATGCGTAATTAAATAGATCTCAGCACCTACGTTTAATCAACTTACCATGCTCTCCGACATCATTTAGATAACTATTTTTAATTTATCTCTGAAAATTTTTTAAAAAATTGTAGTTATTAGCGAACGAATAGCTCTCAGCAAATGTTAATATTTTGTTCAAAATAGTAACTAAAAGTAATAAAATATAAAAACATATTGACAGAATTTAGAGAAAATAACTTCTGAAGAAAGTTGCTAATTTTATTGCGATCGATTTTGATTTATATAGTTTATGAACTATACAGCTGAATAAAATGTATGAGTTTAGTTATGCTTGTTTCTTCTGAACGAGTCAAATAACTTTTGGGTCAAAATAGTTTCAGTGAAAAAAGGAGGTAATACTTAGTTTTAATAATTAAACAAACAATAATTTATATTATCAAATCATAAAACCAACATTCTTCAACATTTAACACAAAAGAAGATTCCACTTCAAAACTTTTATAAACGAAAATATGTCTTGCATTACAGGTACATGAATATTTTCTAAATTTTAATCGTTGATATTTTCCTGAATATTATAGATAGCTTTAAATGGAAATTTAGAAAACTGAACGTGAAATGCCTTTTCACGTTCAGTTAATTATTATTATTTTCCGTGTGCAGATCTAGACGTTTTGCTTACTTGTCTCACATGTCTTGCCTCTGTATGGTTTCCAGCATTTACAAGTGAAACTGCTTCCCGAGTGTGTACAATTTCCTCCGTTCTTGCAAGGATTGGAACTGCATGGAGTGGCTGGAAAAGACAGAAAAAGAATGAGTAGAATCTGAAATCAAATTCAGAAACAGTTATGGCAACACGGAGTAAAAATAATAATAAGTTTTAAATGTGAAAAGAAAGATAAACATGGATAATTTAATTGGATGGATATTTTAAATGATTAATTAACATTTTCAAAATCGAGTACTTATGTTAGTACAGTAAATAGTTTTATGCAAATTTAGCAAAGGATTTTTAATTTATTTTTGAAGAAAATATGAAAATTTCAGAAAATTCATCAGAATCCAAATTTTAATATTAATTAGAAACTCCGGGAAGAGTCAGTTTGTTGGAAGAAAAGATTTAGCACGAAACTCGCAGATCTTTAAAGCTCGTGTTGCTTGTCACTGAGCAATTGTTATGGCAAGAAGTGTTACCATTAGTGGAAACGCGCGGAGATATCATTCTAAATGCATAAAATTCGTGGGAGATAAATACTCATCTTTTATTTCTGCAATTGCAAATTCTCATGCAAAAATTGTCAAGATTGGGAATCGAATACTGTAAAATTGGCAAACTTCCTGAATGAGATGTTATGGTAGTCTTGGATCCTTTAATAAAACAAGTATAATAATATGATGCGATATCTAAGCATATGATATGTTAGGGTCTTGTTTCATTAAGTTTGAGGAAACATGCGACTCTTAAACATCGAAAAAATGATGGAAAACAGTAAAATTCGACACAGTATATCTCTGAAACAATTCAAATCATTAGCATTCTTATTTTTCTAGAAAAATATCTGTTATTTCTCTTATAGTACGCACATTTTCAAACCTTCATATTGGTATTATTTATTTGAGAGAGTAAAACATATGGGTATAATTTTTGGAGAAAAAATGAGACCCTTGCTAGCATGATTACGGATACTTATCTAAACATAATACTTTGGCTATATATGTGATCCAAACAGTCTGTTTAAGAAACTAAACATCAATTTATTAACATTAAAATTTAATTTCTTTTTTATGTACCAATTTTAAATAAAAATGTTAAATTAGTTAAAATTTCAACTTTTCTAACCCCCAAAGAAACCTTTCGGAGTAATATGTTTAAAAATGTGGTTCAATTTATAGAACATACAAAAATACATATTCGGTAAAGATTTTATGTAAAAATATTCCATGCATCTTGAGATATCGTGCGCGAAATATAAAAAAAACACGTTTTGAGATATAGCGCTTTAAAGATATGGCCATATTCAATGTTTACGTTGAAGAGCTGATATATTTTCCTTCATAATTTTCATAATTATGGCAATTTTTTAACACATATTGTTTTAAATTGTTCAGAAAAGACAGGGGAATTTTTTTTTTCATATTATCGAGAATTCTCGTGGTTTAAAAGTCGTATGTCCCGTTATGTAAGGCAGAGGATTTATCGTCACCGAAGAATATTAGAGGAACCCAAGTAAAAAAGTCAGCAAAAAACCTTTAAAAAAAACCTTCAGGAAAACTGCAGGTATTTCGGACAAACAAAACCTGCAATTTTCCTGAAGGTTTTTTGCTGACTAAAAAACCTGCATCCTGCCTGCATATTTTTGTCCG
>BGPR01003061.1:0-58459 GCA_013235015.1 Araneus ventricosus | reverse complement strand
TTTTTGCTGACTAAAAAACCTGCATCCTGCCTGCATATTTTTGTCCGAAATACCTGCACTTTTCCCGAAGGCTTTTCGCTGACTTTTCAGATGGAAAAAAAAAAAAACCTGCGTGCTTTTATTCAAAATAACTGTATATTCAGGTTTTTTTACCTGCAGGTAAGTTTTTTCGCAGGTTTTTCTGCTGACTCTGTTATCGACCTAGGTGACATTTATAAGTAAAATTCTTGCAAGATGATATTTCAATATCCTCTCTTGAATTCAATGCATAACTGTTATTGGGAATAATTTTCTTTCATATATACATATATATATTTTGCAAGATGCATATATCATATATCCTATGAAATGTAATTTATCTACACATTCCACAGCTGAACAAATCTCAGTATTTAGTAACTATATTGTTACGTTAGTCACACAGTTAAAAATTTAATTTAATTAAATCATTATCTTTTAAAATGATTTCTGCATGGATATGTTATACTGACTAGTGTTACATAAAATATAAGGATAAAAGGTTTCATCAGAGATTATTTAAGAGTATTTTGTCATATTATAGCTTGTTAAAATCTTTAAAAAGTTACGTTAGTCACAATGGAATGACCCTATAGCATTAAGATTATCACACATGAATTAAAATCTAATCGAAAGTTACAGAATTTCTGCACTTTTAAATTGTAAACATATTTATAAAAAATAAATATATTTGAATGCATAAAACTTTTACACAATTTTTTAGATATCAGTTCAACTTAATATCAAGGTTTTTTTCTATAATAAAACTGAAGTTAACACCAAGGTTATTAAAAAAGCTGAATTTGTTACATATACTTTTTATAAGAAAAGTAAAATTTACTATAAACATTCCTCTTGCATAACATATCAAATAATGTGAAAAAAGTCATTTGAATATAAACAAAAAATCTTCACAAGACAATAGGTTCACTTTTTAAATAATCAATTTTAACACCTGTATGATATTGTTATCAGAAAAGATTCACTTCAGAAGTAAATCAAGTCTTTCCAAGATAATTAATGCATTCGAAATAAGAATTAGTTTAATAAAAAAATTCACTGAATTCTATTAAATATGATTTTCTCCCCTCTTGACCGATTTAGTAATTTTTGAGTATTATACCTCTCGGATTATTAAATATAAAATGCGGTGGCAAGTGGATATTTGCATAGTATTAACAATTGATGAAAATGATAACACTTTAATTACAAATAAAAATTGACCTACCTTGATTTTCGTAAAACTGCAAAAAAAAAAACTCACACATACAAAATATAAAAAAAATTTATTTTACATTCCGTTTCTTTGTTTTGATTTATGGCATGTATTTAATTTTTGCCGTATGGCTGCTCGAACCATGCCAATATTTATACGCTGAAACTTTTCCATTACGTGAGCCATAATGTCATTAATTGTACCTTCGTCTAAGACATTCGTTTTAGATGTACGACTCTTGCTGCATTTTAAAACGCTTTCAGAAAGTGTTTCCCGCCCAAAACAAATATCTAAAAGGTCCCCAACATATTTTGAATAGTCAGTTCTGCATAGTGCCAGCTTTGCTGCTGGAATGGTTTTTAAGCCAAACTTCACCATTTCACCTTGCACTTCTTTATTTTCTTCTTTCATTTGTCTTTTTTTCTCTTTATACTTCAGCTTCATTTCTTTATATTTTCTTTTAGTTTCTTGCAGAGAAGATTCAATTTTTGCTAAATCATTCTGCAATATTTCTATTTCTACATTTTTTGTTTGAGTTTTTCATTTAAACTTTCACAACTGGTACAATTATTATCACTGCCTTTATTCATTGTTTTTCTAATCACTTTAAAAAAGTCACTTTGTTCATGCTTCCTTTTCAGTGACACCTTGTGATGTTCCCTGTAACATAAATAAATGAATGAATAAACAAGTAATATATATACGTACATTTGAAGATTAAAACTGTTAAAAAAAAGAAGGCCCTTAATCAAAAAGAAAAAAAAAAATACACAATTGAAACAAGGGTGCAGACTTTTCTGTATAAAATAAAAGTTTCTATGCACATGACATAAAAGCTAAAGTTTCTTCAAGCTTAGGAAAAAGAAAAAAACTCATATTTTTGTCAATGAGATTTTGTGAAAATTGGGTTTGTGTTTATCGCCACGACACTCATTTTCGCAGATGTTCGGGAGTTTACTTGAAGTCAATGGTGATGGCAATAAACAAACATGATTTTCACAGTTTATTTCTAAAATGCATGATTTCCCCCCCATTGTTTTCTGATATACGTGATTATTTCACAACTCTTTCTAGGAGTATGCGATTTCTTTTTAATGGGCAATTGCTGAAATATGCATTTATTTTGCCACTGAATGACAAATTCTGTGCTAATTTTTAAAACGCATCGACAAAAATACGAGGGTTTTTTTTGGGGGGGGGCTGATTACAGTATTATTAGCCGATAGTTAATCACTCTCTCCTAATCTCCTGTGAAAGTATCCAAAAGAAAAAGGTTTAAAGTTTCTGCAAAATAGGAAAAGTATCTACATACAGTATCTCTCTACATTACAAAGTCTTTGCAACAGTAGAAAGGAAGAAAAATGCAGTTCCTCATCAATTTATACACTTCTCGTAGTTGCAATTTAATATCAAGTGCATCATTTAATATAAAAAAGAAAAACTCCAAATACTTTTAGAAATGCTAAATGAAATCCCTAACTTTATACCACTTGTGCGATGGAGTATATGAATAAATTTCCTACATACAGTAAATTCTCGATTATCCGGCATTCAAGTATCTGGAAAGCTCAACTAACCAGAAAAATTAGAAAATGAGCTTTTCTAAAAATTTTACATTGCTCGCCAAAAATTAGCATGCTCGCGCCATTACAATTATTTCTGGAATGCAACATACGCTCCACATGGCATCCTGTAAATATAATGTTATGGAAGATACAGAAGTATTTTTTAAAATTATATTTAATGCACATTTCAAAATAACAAAAAGAAATTATTGGCCGAAAAAAATCTAAAAAAAAAAAAAAAAGTCACCCCATTTTGCAACTATACGGACTTTTCAGGTATCCGGAAATCAGTGTTTCCCGAGCATGCCGGATAGTTAAGCTTTTACTGTATTGCTATTATATTGCATAAAAATCTGTAAATTTATAGTTAAGCATCATAAACATCAAATTAAAATATTTAATTTGTTTTGAAAAAGAATAAGATATTGATTTAACCATATTAGCTTAAAAAATATAGATCTGTTTACTCCAGATCTGTATTTTTTAAGCTAATGCATTTTTGTAATAGATAAGATTTTCAGGGGTGGATCCAAGTTTTATTATTAGGGGCCCATATTTGTGAAAAATAAAAACATTTTTGTGAAATGCTAATGTTTAATATCAAGAATATTTCATTGAACCAAGTATATTCAGTACTTATATAGAATATTTTTGTAAAGGGGTTATGAAACAAAATTTTGTAAAGGACTGTTTTTATGAATTTTAATTTTGTGAAAGAGCAACAAAACAGCCACAATTTTTGCCTGGATCTACCCCTGATCTTAGATTATAAAAATTGAAAAAGTTTATGCTTACAATTTCAAGGAAGACTTTTCATTTCTTTTACCACGCTTGAATAGATCTTGTATCAAAGGAACTTGATTTGCGTTAACAATTCCAATGATGAGGTCATCAATCAAGCGATCCATTAACTTTTTATTTTCTGAAATAATAAGAATACATCACGTTACAGTTTTTGAAATATTTGTCAAATTTGTTTCAAAACACTACAAAATTGTTATAAATGAAGTTAATTTACATACCTCCAAACTGCAATATGTTAGCTGGATATGGTTCACCATTATCCCATAACACTTCTATAATTTCTTTAGGGTCCCATGTATCCAAGTTGAAATCGTCTATCTGAGGGATGCAATCTTTCAGCTTCATGACCGAGAATTTTTTTTCTTCGAAAAAATGCACTAAGGCATAGAAATTGGAAAATTTTTTTGCAATATTTACTGCAGCCATGATAACGAATGAAAAATATTAACATAGGAGTAAAAGTAACACTAACACAAAAATTTGGTTCGCACTTGGAATGGATGGAAAACTGCATTCGGTTACGGTTCCAGCAAAGCGCATGCTTTCAATTACCGGTAACAATTGATTTTTATACTACAGAATTTCTTTAAATTACATTTTTCATGTAAAAATAATTGTAACATGTCAAAATTATGGTCTTCTAAGATCGAAATATCTTATTAATTATTTTAAACAATTCAGCTCGTTATTAGTTATTATTATTTTAAACAATGAAGGGGGAAACGAATTGTAAAGAGATGTGTAATGAAATAAAAATTCTCGGAGATTTTTTTTATTCCAAAATATAATAAATGATTATCGCCTCCTCATTTATTTTATAAAAGAAAATCTCAATTTTTGATGAGAAGTGAAGCCTGAGGGCAGCCAGCGAACCATCCAAACAAACGTGGAATCCAGTGTTGTGATTTATTTATCGTATAATAGGGATTACAGTCTTTGTTACTTCAAATCCCATAACTTCTCTAATTCAAGTTCAGTTTATCGTATAATTTTCAAAAAATAGATCGTTTACATTGATTTGAAATGGCAGATAGGATATATAAAAAACGAGGAACTTACAATAGGTTCTTAAGAACAGACGAACCAATACCTAAATCGACTTTCTATTCCAAAAGAAAATTATCAGAAAGTCAGCATGCTGATGATACTGATGACAATACATCCATGGCATTTTGTGATGCCGAGGAAAAGTTTTTTTGTGAAACCAGTCCCCATATTGATGAAGACATTCATTTCAATGATTTGGAATTTGATTGCTTTAATGTAGATTCAACTGATTGTGAAGATAATGACACATATCAGAATGATGATGTTAAAGTTAATTTAGCAAATTTGAATGAGCCACTTTATCCATCATCTTCTGTGAGTTTGTTAGACGCATATATTAGTATACTTGCTTTCTCCCTCAGACATAATATAACTAAAACTTGCATGCAAGACTTACTTCAGCTTTTTAATGTGCTGTTGCCTCCTTCTAACCTTCCTGGTACAAAACATTTATTTTATTCAAAATTATCGTCTCTGTTTGATAATTCAACTCAAGCATATATATATTGCAAATATTGTTTTGAAACTGTTTGTTTGCTGTCAGATAAGCACAAATCTGATATTTGCAAGGAATGTTTGAAGAGTTTTGATTTTCAAGACAGTATGAAGCAGGGATATTTTTTCATGTACATGCCTCTGGAACCACAACTGAAATTAAAATTTCAGTATCAAAATTTGATGCACAATATTAAAAAGTATAAGAGAATTTTTGAAGAACCCTCAAGTTCATACAGAGACATTCTAGATGGTGAAGCATATGCAAAGATTAAAAATCTTAAGTATAGCGATAACATTTCTTTGCAATTTAACATTGATGGAATTCCAATGTATAGAAAATCGAATTATCAAATATGGCCTATTCAGTGTATGATAAATGAACTACCACCAAATGAAAGAAAAGACCATATTTTAATGTGTGGTTTATGGTTTGGACCTCATAAACCTAACATGAATGTTTTTTTAAAACCCTTTGTAACGGAGTTGTCAAATTTATCTCGATCTGGATTCAAATGGATTGATGCTACAAATAGTAAGCAAATTGTTACTAAAGTTTTCCCCATAATCTGTAGCAGCGATGCACCGGCTCGAGCAGCTGTACAGAATTTTATACAGTACAATGGAAAATATGGTTGTGGATTTTGTCAGCACTCTGGAGAACGAGTTGAAAAAGGCAAAGGGTTCTGCCGTATTTATCCGTTGCAACAACCACTCCCTGAAATTCGTTCTTTTGAACAATGTGTGAATTTTGCTGAAGAAGCTTCTTTGACTGGAAAAGCAGTGCATGGTGTGAAAGGGCCAACAGAACTAATGAAATTATATCCAAATTTTGATTTAGTTCAGAGTTTTGTCCCTGATTATATGCATGCTGTTCTGTTGGGCGTAGTAAGACAAATCATGTCCCTTTGGATCCAGACATCATCAAATGATTTTTCAATCAATCAAAAATCCTTGAGAGTTCTTAATCACCGTATTTTGAACATAAAATTTCCCCAAGAAACAACAAGAAAACTGCGCTCGACAAATGAGGTTCTATTTTGGAAAGCCTCAGAGTTTCGAATTTTCCTCTTTGTTTCACCAATAATCTTAAAAAATTTGATAAGCAAAAATGTGTATAATCATTGGTTGTTACTAGTACATGGAATATCATTGTTATTGGGCAATGAAGTAACAACTAATGATTTAGAAGAAGCAGAATTTGCATTGCAAAAATTTGTCTATGGCGTAAAAGACATTTATGGTATTCAAGAGCAAACTTACAATATCCATTTGCTTCTTCACTTACCACAGGCTGTAAAATCTTGGGGTCCAATGTGGGCCCACTCCTGTTTTATATATGAAGGTGCACTAGGGCAACTCAAACAATTTCATCATGGTACTAGAGGTGAAGCAAGCCAAATATTGTCTTCATATGCAATGCAGTCTATTTTAAAATTGTTGATTCTACAAGAAAATGTTAAAAATAGCAGAGTTCAAGCTTATATTCAAAACATGCAGCAGAAGCGTCACTCTACCATAAGAAATCCGAAAATAAATAATTGTGTGTTACTTGGGCTTCAGAAGTCTATTAAATTGCCTAGAGTTCATGAAGTAGAACTTTTAAAGCTCTTGCCCATGAATAACCTAAAAGGCCTATCAAGTGTGGTATCTTATGAAAGAATGCTATATTGCAATAAATTATTTAGCACTAAAAGGTATAGTCAAAAATTCGTTAGAGCAGATTTTATGTTGCGTATAGGACAAAATATTTGCTTTGTTTTAAATTATATAATTGTATATAATGAAGAAGTATTTTTAATAGGTGAAAAATTGTCCACAAAAAAATTAAAGAAGTCTGATAATGATATAGGTTTCATATGCAGAAATATTTTGTTATGTGAAAATTTGGAATCTGATAATGTTTTGGCTGTAAGACCAATTGATATTATTAACAAATATATGATTGTACCATTTCAAGATAGAGATGAAGAAATTAATTATTTAATACCTTTAAATAATGCTGCTGAGCAGTAAGGGGGCCACACCAAATTTATTATCTGTGTCAGGTTGTTGAATTATATGTAAATAATTTTTGAATCCATGAATGAAAAACTTTACAATTTTTTGGTTAGAATAGTAAAGTGATACAATTTAGTAAATAATAATAAAGAAAAAAATGAAATTTTACTATGCAAAATCCAGTGCCTTTATCAGAATGAAAGTAAGAGTATTTTTCTTTATTGTTATGATTTGATCTCGTATTTTTTCATAACGTTGAAATAAACCCTATAATAAAAAATTTGTGTTATTTTTTATGTCTCGAACTTCGGTTATCTCGAATATTTTTCTCTGTTTTGTCAACTTTGAGATATCAAGAGTCGACTGTATATGTCAAATCCTCGAAACAGTATATTTAAGAATGAACAAAATATGTGAACTTGTATACTAATATAAAAAAGTTGATATCAATTAACAAGTGTATCAAATTTTCATATTTTTTTATTAACATACACATATATGCATCATGTATCACTAGATTTTTGGAATCACTCGAACTTTATAAAATGGAAAAGGAACTATTATGATATTTGTGTGCTACTAATTAAAGTAATTATTTGTTTGTAACCTTTACTATTATTTTCAAAATTAGTTATTCATTTTATTTATTAAATATCAACTATAGATTATATAAATCATATCATCATTTAGTTAGTTTTGTAAATAAATCTTACCAAGTTATTTTAATGAAAACATGTAACTTAAAATGTACTTCATTGCTATAATCTTCTTAATTTTCATTTTTTTCGCTAGAAGATGAAATCTTCCTGAATTTTTAGTGTTTTAATTTCTTCTTTTTTTTGTTTATTTTGAAAATCAATTATTATTATTTTTGAAAATGAGAATTTTTTTAAATGTAATTTTCAAGTTTGGATCAAAAGATGAGGATTCAATTTTCTGAAAATTGCTGATCATATTCTGAAGCATATTGACTCATGTAAATAAACTATGACTCTATGCCAGTCACCTGATTTTTGTATTTTCTTCATGCATTCTACCAAAAAACAAAATCTTCCTTTTTTCAGATTCCTCCCCCTTTTTTCAAATCTCTATAAAAAGTGAACAAAAAATCATTTTTAAAATTATATGCAAAAATCTTATTTCTTTGCATATTTTTTCAGCTTTAATCAAAAGAATGTAATGCGAGTTAATCCAAAATAGTATGGTCATGTCTTGCCATGTCTATTGCAGAGCAAATCATGATGATACACAACATTTGTTATTGCTTTACGGGTCTGAAAATGAAGCATATAAATGTATTCCTAATGTGTATTGATGATTTTTTAGGCAGGACATTGTTTATTTAATGAGATATTTACATTTGTTATCCATAGCGTAGTATTTGCTTTTTTCTATAAACAGTAGAAAATTATGACAATTTTCTTTTGTTTATTTTCAACTACACAATTTTTTATAACTGGTTAAGAGAAAATCGATATTTCTGCTTTGCATACTCCAAAAGTGAAAATCTTGGTTTTATCGAAATTTTCTGAATTTTTGTCTCCATCTTTTTTATTCTTATGGTGAGGAGTTCACAGGTATACTATAAAATATACTGCTGAATATGTATAAATAAATGAATTGAATAGAAAAAAGATATCTGTAATATTTTTTAAAAAAAATTTATATATATATTAACACCCTAGTTCTTTCCCCTTCCCTCTATATCTACTGCAAGCTGATTGAATCCAAATTATGTACCATATTATTTAAAACTGTTTGAAACCGAAAATAAAATTTTAAAAAAAACTTTCATATTTCATGCATCAAGAGCAATTTTCATTTTTCTTCAAAATACCTGAAGTAAAATCTGCTAAGTCATTGAAGGTAAATTGAAGTCTATAAACTTGTTGAAAAAAGCCTATATAAAACCTTAAAAAAGTCTGTACATTTCTTGAAGGAAACTGTTTGAAACCCAAATACAATAAAAAAACCTTCATATTTCATGCAACAAGAGCAATTTTCATTTTTCTTCAAAATACCTGAAGTAAAATCTGCTAAGTAATTGAAGGTAAATTGAAGTCTATAAACTTGTTGAAAAAAGCCTGTATAAAACCTTAAAAAAGTCTGTACATTTCTTGAAGGAAACCTGCAGCTTTTATTTACCTTTAAAATACCTGTAGAGTCCTTCAAAATACCTGAATGGTAATTTAGAAGTCTAAAAATGCCTGCATGAAACCTTTAAATAAACTGTACATTTCCTGAAGGAAACCTGCAGTTTTCATTTTCCTTCAAAATCCCTGTAGAAACCTTCAAAATACCTGTAAAATCTCATTTTTTTTAAAGGTTTTTTGCTGACTTTTTTACTTGGGAACATGGTGACTGGTAAATGGTTCATGGTGATCGGTTACTCTATCGTGCAATGGGCCTTTAAATAAATATGCACTAGGATAGTCGTGCGCAGCTTTCTTTCTTCCTTTTTTTTGAACAGACGCTTAAGAGATGGCCACCGATCTTGAGAAAAACAAGAAAACTATATTTTTGTTGAAAAACATTGACGATGGTGGATTTAAAATATAAAAGTTATTCCTGTCAACATTTGGAGAAGCAATATGGTAAATCTTCTGTAAAGTTTCGTAAATAAGTGTGCTATATTTATTTATGCTATATTGTCTTGAAAAATGTACAAAACGTTTTAGTTTAATGGTCTTTGAAATTATTAATCCAGCTTCCTGCTTCATTTCTAAAAACAAGGGAAACATGGATCAATAAAATCGCTTCTGGCTTCAAATGTAGCCTGTTCGCCAAAGTGGTGTACGAAGTGGTGGTATTATCAATGGAGAGATACAATTCGAAGATCTCCAAACATGAAGCTGGAAAAGTTTGAAAGTTAAACTATTTCAAGTAACATTTTTACGACTTGGGGAAATATTAAACGGGAAAGTGTTTGTCTGTAAATATACGCGAAGAACAGAGTCTGCATTACTTGAAAAACAAAACAAAAAGCAAAGGAGCTTCTTTAGGAATCTGTAGCATCTGTTTTACGACATATGTTTTGCGAATCTACTGAAATGATATACAGGCTGTCTACTGTTAGGCGGTAAATACTTCAATAGAATACCTATATTACATACACATATATATACAGTGACAAATTTTCACTTTATAGAGGAATACTTTCTTTTTACTGGAAGCAAGAGGCAACAATGTTGATTTTTCTATCTCTTCGATTTCCGTAATAAATATTTTGCCTCAATACGATTTCGTAATTATTAAGACTATTCCAATATTGAAAAGAAATACTATAGATAAATATCGTAAGGAACTAACGTACTTCAAATAAAAAAAAATCACCAAATAATAGAATGTGGAAAGCAAAAAATTTAAAAAAGTAGTTAAATTGAAAGAAATGAAATGCATAAATTAGATTGAGCTAATTTACAAATGACAAGCAAATGAATTAATCATCCAGCAGAAATTTTAGATACTTGTTAATTTAGTAAATATCTAAATTTCTGGTCAAAAAATGGTTTCAGAAAAAGGAAATTCTGACTCTTGTTTAATTAGGTTGTAATTTTAATGGCTACACTGGCTTATTTCAATTAAAATATCTCTTTCACAGCTAAGGAGAAGAAATACTATTAGAAACAAAAGCAGTAAACATGTGTAGCATTTTTTCAAAACTTGAAAGAAACAAATGATGCAAATAAATGATTTTCAAAATTGAGGGATAAGGTTGCAGAAGGCGCTGATAACAGTTCCAATAATAATAAAATATCATGGATTAGAGATTATCTTAGCTTAGTTATATTAATGTCTCGTTTACAAACAAGACAAGTCGGTCGCATTGCCGGGACGCTCTAAAAGCAGCGCCTGAAAACTCTAACCTGGGTGACAAAAACCACACGGTTTAAGTACGTTTTCACAATTTTTATACTTATTTTTCGTAAAAAAAGCAGTGCCAGAACGGCGGTCTAGTGCGTTCCAGCTCACTATTATCCTGACACGAGCGCTCTTTTGGGAACGGGTCTTTTTATTCTGAACGTTTGTCAAATGACGAGGTCGATATCTTAGCCACCAGTCGTAATCCACTGAACAGCAAATTTAATTGTCAAGTACACGTTTCACTTGGAATATAGAAAGGGAGATATCTCTGAAAGACAAGTTGAAGTTAGCATTCAAAATTACCACAGAGTAAAAGAGTCAACAATATGGCATAAATTGCAGTCGTCAACAAGAAAATGGTACGTCTCTATAAAATTAAGGATTTATTTTCGTATATTCACAAGACTACTATCGAAATGACTCAAGGGTACCGGTTTTTCAAGTGGACGAACTGATTAACCGAGAACTGCGAAAATCATTTTTCCCTTGTACAAATATCGATTTCTTTCGATGAATCGAATCCTTCTCATGCAGTTAGCACGCAGCAATATTTCTGATAAAAAGTTCGAGAGAATTTTGAAAAATGGCTCTTCCGATGCTAAATGAGTCATTTAAAATTTTGACGATAATCCAGAAAATATTTTATATTTTCCAAACACTTTTTTGACAATAAAAGAACATAATCTTTCTACACAAAAGGATTTAGTAAATACATAAATAAAAAAAATAATACTTTTTGCAAATTTGTGAACATGACTGTGAAAAAAAGTGAATTGTATAAGTAAAATTCTTGTATGAGAAAAAAATGATAATTTAAAATGTCGAAATGACGTTTAAATGTCCAAAAATTGTGTGCAAATCTCTAGCAGTTTCTAAAATATTCACAAAAAACTTACCTCTGACGACTGGTAATACAAACTTTTTGCAGGATTGTATTTATCGATTCATGAAACATGAGCTTTTACTCCCATTATAAACCATGATTGGACAAATATTATTCTTGTTTCCATATTAGACGATTTTAATATAAAATTGATTTCATTTCCTCACCAGAGATAAAATATTTTTAACTTAAATGATAATATTTAATGCATGTAATCAAGTAGAATTTCTCATTAGAAGAAAGAATAATTATATTGCTGAATTACAGTTTTTAACAAATCACTTATATTTCATTATCTTTAGTTCTTTTACTCACAAGGTTTAATTAGCAATGGTGAGTTGTGGAATTGATGCATATTAATATTTTTAAACAAAATTTAAATGTCAATCACATAGCTGAAAAATTTGAGATTTCATTTGACAGTTCAAATAAAGGTACTGAACACTGCCGGGATTTATAAACGAAAATTAAAGACATATTACAAATTTTTGTCTCGCATTCTGTAAATTAATTTTTTGAATACGTATTTTAAACGAATGCTGATTTATATATTTTTTAAAATATTCAAATTTTTTTACATTATTGTCTTACCTGTTCTTTAAATATTATTAAATATTATTTGAAATATGTAAGTTATGGTCGTGAAATCCAAAAACATTTTTAATCTTTGAGCCAAAGTCAAATATTGGTAAACTAAATTAGTATAAATGTATCTTAGATTTTTCTATTTCAGTAATTACCGTCACGGCTTGAATTGAATTACATATTACCAGCTTGCTTTTAGAAAATCGCAATACCGTTACAAATGCAGTGTTCATTAGAGCCGCTACGGATCAACTAGTTGTGTGTTCTTTTTCCTAATTTTCCTCTCTTGTAACTCGAATGTGGACTTCTTTTCTTTGATATGTATTTACTTTTAAGCCCTTGCTGAAGCTCATTCAGTCAGTTATTCATACTGAATGTCACGTTTTTCTTGCGATTACGCTGAAACTGTTCCTTATTCCTTCTCTCTCAGTGGCGAATCCAGGGGGGTGGCTATCGGGTTGCAGCCCCCCAGAGCTAGACCAGAATTCTTTATTTTATTTGAAATTACTACAGCTGTTATTTCTTAATCTCCCTTTCAAAAAAGTGAAAACATTTCTTCCTGGTTTTGGACAGGCTCGAAAATTTTCCCACTTTTGTAGCCATTCCACTCATATTTGCAGCGTTGACAAGGTCAAAAACATGTTTTTGCTAGTTATTTCATTGTGTTTTTAGTTAAATTATCGAAAGTATTGGAGTGTTCTTTATGATTCTTATTGTCAGGTGAGTCAAGTCTGTAAAGTTAAAGTGTTTTGGTTTACAAAAGCCATAAAATTTGACATTCGTCACAACGATAGAAAACTTTTATACCTCAGCCCTCCCCCCTCCCGCCAGCTAAAAAAAATATGCAGAATTTTTTTGAAGTTTTCCTAAAGATTTCTGCAGATTTTTTGAAGAGAGAAAAAATCTGCATTTTCCCTTCAATTTAATCTGCAGACAATCTGCAGAAAATTTTCTTATTATATTTTTCTCTAAATATTCTGCAGAATTTTTGAAGACAGAAAAAAATTGCATTTATTCTTCAATTTAATCTGCAGAAAATTTTCTTATTATATTTTTCTCTAAATAGTCTGCAGATTTTGTAAGACAGCAAATATCTGCATTTTTTCTTCAATTTAATCTGCATAAAATCTGTAAAAAATTATTTTTATTTTTTCTTTAAATATCCTGTAGATTTTTAAGACTTTACATTCTGTCTTTAATTCAATTTGCACTTATTTAGCAGATTTTTACAAAATCATTAAACTTGACAAATATCTGTTCATTTTTTGAAGATTTAACTGCATTTTCATAATATCTGCATTCTAAATACTATATTCTAAATACTACTGCATTCTAAATAATCTAAATACATATTTTGCACCATATTCTCTAATATTGCAGCTTTATTTTCCAAAGGATATAAAATGAAATTAGAATGTAATTATCATTATTGTTTAATTCTACAGCGGACAGGAGTTTCAAAAAATTTCCCAATCGGAAATTGTCTTAGGCACTACATTTTTTAAATATGCCACTGAAAAAATGAATTCTAAAATTATCTTTAAAATAAATATTTGAGGTTTCACCGTTTTAAACTTTTCCCCCATAATTTAATTAATTTCCAATTAGTTTTCCAACTGTCTTTCTGATTAGCTATTTTCCTCCAAAAAGAAAAAAAAAAAGTGGAGCTTGCGCCCTTTGCATGGAAAGAAGGCTTACCAGAAAGATAGAAGGTGAAACGAATTTATTGAAACAGAGAATCTATATTATTGAACAAAAATATTACTAATCTCATCTGTTACTCATCTCTACGACTTTGAAACACGTTGACATTGGTTGATTTTTACACCACTAGATGGCGCCACGAGAGCTATGGTGACGCTAAAACTCAAATAGATTAATTTATCCCCATCTCGTGTATTCCCGCTGGCGTTGTGGCTAGCGTTCCCGCCTGTGAGCCACAGGGTCGCGGTTTCGAATCTCGGACAGGCTGAGTTTGAAGTTTTGTCCCAATCTGAATCAAGTGAGTTGAATCACTAATTAAATTAATAATTACATTAATTGAAATTCATAATTAAGTCTTGACTGTAGGAAACTCTGCCGAAAATCTGAAGGTATTTGGAACATGTTTTCAGATTTTCTGCAGAAAATCTGAAGAAAACATGTTCCAAATACCTTCAGATTTTCTGAAGATTTTTTTAGCTGGGCCCCAACCCAAATCCTGGATTCGGCACTGTTCTCTCTACTTTGATTAAGTGTGATAAGCAAACGCAAGAAGAAATGAAATTGTTTATTGAAAAATGCAAAATTTAGATATTTAATAAGGGGCACTTTTATGTCTGAAGAGAGCAAATCGGCATGAATATAAAGCATCCCCCTTCAGTAGCAGTATTTTTGTATAACGGCCCCTAGATATAGAGCCATTGCATTCGACACATAATTACTTTGTAGAAAATCAACCTTTTTTTAATTTTTGCTAAATACTGTAACAGAATATAATTTCGCATAGTTTTACTCTTGAGTTGTTCTTCTGTACGTGTATTGCATTGTTATACTCTATTAACAAAAAAAATTTTTCCAAAAGACTACTATTTAATTTTAGAGTAATTTAAAAATTTAATTTTATCACATTCATTTTCAACTTCTTTCTCAAAGACTTATGAACCTTGATATTAACCGCGGCCTTGCAGCTAGAGATGTTGTCAATTTATTAACCTTCGCTGCCTTACGAGCAGATTTCAATTTCTTTTTTAAATTACATAAAATACTCTACAGAACTAAAACATCCTCAGAAGGCTAAGGTTTTGTACTTCCAAATGGTCTAAAAATCATTTTGTACGATATTTCTTGCCAATGTTCTTGGTGAAAAATAGTAGATTTTCTCATGTATTACCGCCATATGGTCTCGTAACAAGAAAAACCGCCTATATCAATTTTTTGGAATTTCAAAGAGTAAAAAGTATCTGAATTATTCGCAACCAAATAATGAATATTTCAGAATTTTTTTAGCATTTGGTATGAGCACGAGAATACCAGATGTGAAAAAAATTCAGAAACATTCGTTATTGGTTGCTAAAAATTCATTTTTTTCCCTTCTTCTTTGAAATTACGAAAAATTGAGATAGGTGGTGTTGCTTGCTAAGCGACGATATGGTGGGGTTTTTTTTATAAGCCTCGTGGTATAGTAAATAGAATCCATTATGCCTTTTGAATGTCGCATTTTCGACTGACCACTCAATATTTGATACAGAACAAAATATTTCTCTCATATCCACGGAGCTTTTTTGTATTTTTCAGGTGTTGTAGCCAATGCATTTTCCCCCCACCTCACTGCCGCAGCCCCTCTCACTGGATCTGCTTGCAACGCCCTCTTGGAGAAGGATAAATGAACTACCCAGACTAGAAATAGTTCTCACCATTTCCAGAACTAGAATAATGCTACTCTTGAATGGGAATCCCTCCGGAGCACATACTGGACAAACCATGATCTGTAATGTAAACATTTTATGTTTGTCTTTGTAAATTAAAATTATTTTAGTCATTTGGGCCATTTTCTTTTTTAGCTACTTACTGTAGTTATAATTGGCGCCCAACGTTAAAAATATGTTGAAGTTTGTTCAACTATGCACTGTTAACTACTATGCTCCGCGCAAGAGACATTGATCTCAGTTTTGCGGTGTAATCATTTAAACTGTCAACACGAGTGTTTTGAAATCGCATTATTCATGTGCTTGTACAGGAAAGTTGTAATATGTTATATTTATGAGAATTTCTTTTGAATGATTACTGTTTTGAGGAACTAATGAAAATTATTAGCAATGTTTCAAAATATTTTGTGGTTTTTCCCTAAACGTGTCTATTTTAGTGCAGATTTATAGTGTATTTCTTGTTTCTAAGCTTAGAAAAAACTGAATGTGAAAGTATTTTATTTCAAATATTCTATCCTGAGTGTGATATATTATTATTCAAGCTTTCGTATAAAGATTTTATATTGAATATCATTTGGAGTAATATAAAAAAAGGAGGAATGGGAAGGACATACGTTTTCCAGCCTCAAAGCTGTTCAGAAAATAACATCGGAAATTAAGTGGAAATTGTTTTCTTTTAGTATGATTTATGTATATTCTTTCTAGTGAAGAGTATTAATTCCAGCGAAGAGATCTTATTAATACTTTCATACACTCAATGCTGAATTAAATAATTTTATTTTCTCTTTGCAGTGAATACATAAAGCATTTTTTTCTTTTTCACATTGATTTTGTTGTTTAGGTATTTAATTCGCCACTCAAAGTAGTATTCATATTTTTTGTGTTATTTCTTTCTGAAGCATATCGTACATATTCATTTTATATATATAATTTATTGGTTTTCATTAGTGTTTTCAGTGTCATATATAATGTTTACATTTATTTCAGGGTTTTATATAATTGATTAGAATGGTATTTCAGTGCATATATTGAATTTTTAATAATACTCATCCTGATAGTTTCATTTTCATTCTACTGTATAACTTTTCAACATAGTGCATTATTTTTAATTTGGGAAATAATAAATAAGTGTGATAAGACTTTTGAACTCTTATCAAATTATCTTAGTAACTTTTCACTAAAAATATTTCAAAATGGCTTATCTCGCAGGAGTTAAGAAAAAGGACCTACGGTTTCTTTGTGAAGACCTAGGACTAACTGTTACAAAAAGATGTCCGTCATTGATATAAGGGACCTAATAATTAAGGTATCCGACTGTGTTCGGAGACATTTTTTTTAAAAATAACTTATATATATTTTTTAATGTTATTTTTCAACTGAATATGTTTTAAACCTATGAAAATATTTTAAAATTAGCCTTTCAAAATAATATTTTTTAAAGAAAACTCAGAAATTTGAAGAAAAATGGCTAAAATATTGGCCTTACGCTAACAGCCATAGACAAAATCATATTCTAAATATACGTAAATCCTTGTAGGAATACATTGTTATGACAGTTATCTGTGTTATGCTCTAAAATATTTCTTGTACTTCAAAATAGTTTTGAGATATAGCTGAACATAGTTACTAAACTGGTAATTTTACATAAAAAATGCCTTTCGCTTATATTTAAGCACTTAAAAATAATACTCCATTTTAAAATTGACCTTAGTTTTTAGAGGAAAACATCAAGCATATTACAGGAAACAATCTCAGAAAATTTCCTATCAATACTTGAATAACTTTTTGAGAAATCAATGTTACGGTCGACGGTTTTCCTCAAAAATATCATTTCTCAGAAAACACATTTGAAGTTTTCATGCAACATAAAATAATGCTTAGAGTTCGGTAATAAAACAGCTGTAACTCCATTTGTAATTCACGTAGAGTAAAAAGTGAGACAGTTTTATAAAGCTGGTTAAACAGGCTGCAAAATAAAGTAATAAAAAGTTTTTTTTGATAATTTCATCAAAAACGACGACTTCAAACCAGTCGGATACCTTAATGACACTAACTATGATGAAGAGTTCACCTGCGAACATTTGGAAAGTATTATTCAAAATTGGAAAATTGATTATGAACAAAGACTGAAGGAGACCGAAAGTGAGAGGGCTTTTGAACAGGAAAAATTAAGGCTGTCTCAGCCACAACAATCGGCAACTGCTCATGGGTTGAGTGTGGAGAAACCTACTATTGAGATCCAAAAGTTACTCCCGAAATTCAAACCACAAGAGGATGACATTGGCCTCTTCTTGACATAATTTGAACGGCAACTATCTTTTCTTAAAGTTCATAAAGAAAATTTTGTCACCTATCTAATAAGTGCAATATTGCAAAATTAATCGCCAGAGAACCAGAAACATTGTCCCAAGATTAGGATCACATTAAAAACATGCTGCTGAAACGCTTCAAGCTCAGTGCAGAGAAATTCAGACTGCTCTTTTCACAACATACAAAAGCCACCGACAGTACCTGGAAAGATTTTTACTTCGAAGTTAGAACATACCTAGAAGGTTGGTTAATTCAACTGAAGATTGAGAACTTCTAACAGCTGAAGGACCTCATTATCACGTATCAAATCACAAAGAAATGTCCTCTGGACTACAGAGACCACTTCATCGATGATTGGTCAGGAATCATTCACCAGGTGAACTAGCTGACAAACTAGATAGTTTTGACAACATGAAAGTGGGACTACAAAAGAAGTCTCCTCAAAATCGAAATAAGGTTTGGGTTAAGTCAACCTCATCGACTGTAGAACATGAAAACACCATTTCAACCAGAAGGCAGCAGTTCTCTAGGAAACCCATTACAAATGTAAATAACAGAGATTATGCTCCAAGGTAACCGGAAGATCGCCCTCCTGTGAAGTGTTATGGTTGTGGAATTCCTGGTTTCATCCGAGCAAAGTGTCTAAATTGCACAACAGCGCCTAAGGCCGAGTCATCCCGATTTGAGTATCTAGAAGCAAATTCCTGTTTTGTTACTGCAGCCCCGTTATCAACCGTATACCTGCGTGTAAATGGAATTTTTGGTAAGGCCTATGCCGATACTGGATCCAGCCACTCCATTGCTGGTGAAACTTTGTACACACTGCTGAAGGATGAGGGTGCCGAGTTTCGGAAAGGAACAATGTATATTTCACATGCTGACAGACCGACAACGCTCGACGGAAGATAACCTTATCACCACGGTAACCCTTGAAAATGAAGGGCTGAAGTTCGACCAAGAACTTATTGCATAACCCAATGCCAAGAGAACCGGATGACTCTGCTAGGAGCTGACTTTCTGAAAAAGTCAGGAATTATGTTGGACCTAAAGAATCAACAGTGGTTCTTCAACGACATGCCTAGGAATAAGTTTTCCTTTGTTGAACATGCCAATGACAAATCTCAACACCCGGTTGACAACTTAGATGTCAATTTATGCAGTCTACGCGAAGAAGAAGGTCGAAGTCTAAATCCCAAGCAGAAAGATGAACTATTTGCAGTCTTAAAGAAGTATGCATCTGTCTTTGGACCTGAGGGGAGCTACTCCCTACATTGAACACCGCATCAATACCGGAGATAGCCCACCTGTCTCTGTGACTCCTTACAGACTCTCACCTGTGAGGAAAAAACTTCTGAAGAAAGAGCTTGATAAACTTTTAGAAGAAAACATTATAGAAGAGTGTCAATCTCCATATGCAGCGTCTGTGGTGCTCGTTCCCAAACCAAATGGAAACATACGTCTGTGCATTGATTACAGAGGACTTAATACAACAACAATTGCTGACTCTTACCCTTCACTTCGAATGGATGACTTGCTTCATGCGGCGAAGCATACACCTTGTATGACAACTATTGATTTGAAATCCGGTTACCACCATATCAGTGTCTGTTCTTCGAACAGAGACAAAACAGCATTTGTGTGCCCATTCGGAACTTTTCGCTTCCTGCGAATGCCTTTTGGACTGAAAACGGCTCCAGCTACATTTCAAAGGTTAATTGACAAATTTTGTAGTGGCTTTAAAGACATGCTCGTACTTTCATACTTAGATGACATAATAGTCTTATCAGAAACTTTTGTAAAGCACCTTGATGACCTTAAAGCCGTCTTTGAAAGACTCTTGCTATTTAAACTCCAGGCAAATCGCAGTAAATGCAACATTGCTTGTGAATGAGTTATGTACCTGGGACATTATATCACTAGTTCGGGAGTCCAAGTTGATCCGGAAAAGACAGCTGCCATTAGAGAAATGGTTCCTCCCAAAAATGTTAAGCAGGTGCAATCATTCCTGCAAAAATGTTCATGGTACAGAAAGTTCATCTCGAATTTTGCTGAGAAATCAAGACCATTGAACAATCTTACTAAAAAGAATGTCCCGTAGAAATGGGAAGAAGAAGAGCAGAAAGCCTTTAACACGCTGACGCAATGTCTAACAACCGCTCCTATTCTGAAACAAGTGGATGACACAAAACCCTTTGTCATACGAACTGATGCCAGTAATTACGCCATCGGAGCTGTTCTGCTCCAGGGCTCAGGTGCAGAACAGCACCCCATAGAATATGCAAGACGTTTACTAAATTTTGAAGAGCGGAACTATTCAACTACGGAGCCTCAGTAAATTCAGAGGTTATGTTGAAGGTTCAGAAATCACTGTTGCATCGTATCACCAACCACTGAAATGGCTAATGGGTTTGAAATCACCTTCTGGTCGGTTAGCCGGTTGGGCTTTGCCAAAGTTTCAATTTAAATATTGAGTACATTCCTGGAGAAGCAAATGTGATAGCTGACATGTTATCACGCCCTATCTGTACCCACAAGAAGCCAAATTGTGAAATTTGTACGATAACTATCGATGTTCCTGCCCGATCCTCAAAGGACATTCGAAATGAACAGATGAAAGATGATGAATTAAAGAAAACCAGCGACTTTTTTGAATCACCAAAAAAGGAACTGATTATTCCAACTGGACCGAAAAAGGTTCCCTTATGAATCGTGGAGTGCTGTACCGTTACTCTTCAGATTCTGAAAGTGAAGAAGCTCAATTAGTGGTTCCTACCCAGGAACGTAAACAGATTCGAAGAGATCATCATGATGCTCCAACAGCAGGCCATTGTGGTGCTGAAGGGACGTTCAATCGAATATCGAACAGATATTACTGGACTGGTATGAGGAAATTCATAACAGACTATGTTAAAAACTGTCCTGATTGCAATCGCTTCAAAGCTAGCAACCAAAACCCGGTTGGTCTCCTACAAACTCCAGTTTCATCCCAGCGATTCGAAACACTTGTAATTGATATTTTTGGCCCCCTTCCAGAAAGTAAAGATGCTAAAAAGTGGATCTTCATCGTCGAAGATTATACCACAAAATGAGTGGAACTCTTTGCATTGCCATCCGCAACTGCCAAAGAATGTGCTACAACCCTCCTTGAAGAAGTTCTGCTTCGTTACGGAATCCCTCGACGTATCATAAGTGATAATGGTACACAGTTTGTCTCTGCTGTGATGCAACAACTGTGTTACCTTCTAAACATTAAGCAATCTTTCGTACCTGTCTAGGAAGAACCGAGATTTGAAGCCTCGTCTTGCAATCCTGGTTTATGACAAGCAAAACTCTTGGTCAGAAAAGTTTCCATCGATTAGATTTGCTTTGAATTCAGCAAAACGCCAGACCACCGGCCAAACTGCACCTTTTCTACATTTTGGAACGGTTGATGACGTCACGCATGACCTTCACGCTGTCATCGAAAACGACAATTTCGTGGCTGAAATAACTCTTTACCTCAAGAAATTTTTCCAATTCATGGCGCAACCCAAAGAGGTTGTTGAACAGCAACAAGATAAAAGAAAGCAATATGCTGACGAAAGAAGACGTGACACACCTCAGTTTCATACAGGTGATAAAGTCTATGTCACCTCACACCCTGTGAGCAGTGCTGATAAAGGCAAAACCTCCAAGTTTCTCCCACAGAGAGATAGACCTTACGTGATCCTGTCGAAAAGATCTCCTACAACATATGAAATTGTCAGTTTGGAGAATCCACGTACACCTATTAGAGTGTACCATACTTCCGCCTTTAAAGAGTTAGGGCAAGATCGCTCAATTGCACCTATTTTGCCTCTAAGGAAGAGAAGTAGACCTAGAAAATCAGTGACTGCTGGTTCCTGGTCGGGATGACTGTGGAACCAGAGGGGGGGATTGTAGCCAATACATTCCCCACACCTCACTTCTGCAGCCCCTCTCACTGGATCTGCTTGCAACGCCCTCTTGGAGAAGGATTAAAGAACTACCCAGACTAGAAATAGCTTTCACCACGTCCAGAACTAGGTTGCTCTTGAACGGGAATCCCCCCGGAGCACATACTGGACAAACCATAATCTGTAATGTAAAAATTCTTTGTAAATTAAAATTATTTTAGCTATCTGGGCCATTTTCTTTTGTAGCTTCTTACCGTAGTTATAGTATTAAGTATTTGCACACGCTATATTAACGATAACCTTTTATAACTGTTAACTGAACGAGAGTTTTTATTTAACCCGTATTTCTGAGCTGTCCTATATATAGGACAGCTCAGATTTGTCGAATTTTCATAGCAAATATCGCATTTTTAATTTAAATTCCGCTTCTAAAGTATATTTTAAGATTGATAAGTGCTATTTATTATCTTTTTAAGTTCAATTTTGATCATTTTTAATTTTTTAAGAATTTTGAATTTGGCTAATTTTTGCTACTTTATTTGACAAGAATTTTCTTTTTCTTTGAAATAATTATGAGAAAAAAATGCAATTTCTTTTTTCAAATTTATTCATGGCATGTCTTGTATGTTATTTCTGAGTAAAATTTTCAAACAAAAAGCTATATTCAAACCGGTTTTACAAAGGTTTTAAGTGCTGTCCTATATATAGAACGATAGTAAAATCCCCTACTATGCACACCCATACAAAGGCATTTGAAATTTCGGGGAAAAGGATTAGAATATCTATGTTTTACTTATTGCAAAACTTAATAACATCTAGTTTGCTTGGAACATGAACCTGTAGGTGTGTCTTGAGTAATATATTTGTTCTGTTTCTTTGGTCGAGAGTTTTGGTCACGTGCTAATGCTACCTTTTGTAGGGAAAAGAATACTACTGCTCGATGTGTGATCTGATTTCACATCCGCTCCTTCCAGAACAGTATTGGAAATGAGTCAGAGATTTTTAACTGAAGAAGCTTTTGAGTGTTTAATGCCATTGGCCGATGAATATGATGATAATGATTTTTAAATTATAATATCAACACATGTTCTAGAAATTGTCACTGATGATTAAAAAGTTGATGATGCCTGCAGCAGCATTGAACATGGTCGTGCTGCTTTTGACGAAAAGATTCAAGAAGAAGCAGATGGAACAATTGAAATTCTAAAGGAAAAAGATGCTGCTGAATATGTTTCAACACCTACATGGACTAATTGTGCATTAAAATTTTCATAAGCTCCTAATTATTTTAAGGATATGATTTCAGGAAAATCACCTTGAAACTTCTCGAGATGATGGCTGAAAATGTGATTGTCCATCTATGGTAGAAGGTAACAAGCATGCTTGACAGAAAAATATTCGCGATTTTTGTCTAAAATTCTATGAACTTTAACAAGTTTTGGGAATTATTTTTTATAGCGGATGTTACATTTTACCCAGAGAAAGAATGTACTGGGGAAATGCTTCTGCTACCGGAACAACGCTTGATAGTCAAACAATCTCAAGAAAACGATACTTAGATATCAAGAGTTATTTATACTTCATTGACAATACTGCTATTGATTCAGATCGCTATTAGAAAGTAAGTCCAAATTAGAAATTGTTGAATAAAGTTTTTTAACAGTTTGGTATGTTTTCTGAACATTTAAGTAATGATGAAAGAATAGTCCGCTATTTTGGAAGTCATGGATGCAAACTGTTCATGAAAGGAAAAACCGTAAATTTTGGATACAATCAAAGGATACTCTCATCTTTCGATGCATATCCCTCTCGTATTATACCATAGCTGGCAGTAAAGCAATTATGAAAACAAATGTGGCATGACTATGAAAAGAAAGAAAAGAAATCATTAGCCCAACCAGCAGTTGAAAATTGGCTGTCTTTTGTTGAAACTCCTGAAAACCACAAAGTTTATAATTATAACATTTTTACGTCGTGTGATCCTTTTGGTCTCTCAGAAGCAAGCGTTTCTTTGCTACGGGAACAGTTAAGAAAAATAGAATGACAAAATGCCCTATGATAAAATTGCTGCTGTTCGATGGATTGACAATAGAGTTGTCTCATTGATCACCAATTTTGACGACAAAAGATGCTTTAAAAATGTAGAAAGAAGAATGAAGGGTGGAAAGCAGAAAGTAGACATACCATTGTGTGTTGTTTCGTATAATTTGTACAAAAATGGTGTAGATTTGTTGGACAATCTCATAAAAAATATTTTTCATCCATGCAAGAAAAAAGTGGTATTGACCATTATTAAAAAATGCATTTGAGACATCACTGGTTGCACTGGTTTAGAAACATTAAAAACGCTTACTCCAGAACAAGTTGTAGAAATCCTCGAATTTCTTCGACATTTTACAATTGCTTACCTGGGATTGTTTGTGCCTCTCAGTGATGCAAGAATGAGTTTGGGCATTCGAGAAAAAAAATCCTGATTACTCCAAATTCCAAAGTGAACCTTTCTAGTAAATGGAAAACAACGCCAATGACAGCTTAAAAACTGTACAAGAAAACCCTTAACTATTTCCCAAAAATGTAATTTAGGACTTCGCTTTGAATGTTTACTACCATTTAAAGTAAACCAAGATGCTTGACTGCAAATCATGTAGTAGTGGATTTTACCATCGTCCTATATATAGGACAGCTTGCAAAAAGACAACCGATAAAGTTTTCTTAAGTTTTTTAACTCTATACTTTTGCTTGATGTTTCATTAGTCTGTGATAGAATTTTTTTGGAAAAATATAAATTTTTTCTTAATGTGGTAAAATATGGGTTAACTTCCTTGTTCTACTAATAAAAGTCTTGCATAGAAAATGGGTAAAGGAGGGGGTTTTAAGGGGAGTGGACCGACTCTCATATGTAGTCCTCAATTCCAGACCTAATTCTCAAATTGTTTTCTTCAATTGGAGACAAAGTGGCTTTTTAGCAAGTATACGTCTCAAACAGACCTTTCAACTAAACCTAAACGAAAGAAAATGGCTGTTTATTTTTCGTATATGAATCCAGAACTGTTTTAAAGTCACGTTTTTTTAAAGCTATTTTTCATTTAAGCAATTACAGTTGTTGATACGCTGCTAGCGTAATAAGTTCTTTCTTTGCTTAAGGATTATAACTAACTAAGGATTATAACATAATATTTTTCGTACCCTCGGCGAGATTGTAATTGCGATAATGGCTAATCTAGAAGCTCAAAAAAAATCGCGGGAAAACTTACAGAGCCGTTTTTACGAAATCGTATAATAAAGTAGAAGAACTGATGGCCTTGGAAGGTGTTGATATTTCCGAATTGAAAGCCGAGCTGAATGTTTTGAAAGTGAAAGTTAATCGTTTGAAAATAACGCATGCTAGTATCCTTGAACTTCTTCCTGAGAAGGAATTTGAAATTGTTGAAGATTTTCGTGATAAAGCTATATGAAACTAAAGCTAGAAGGATTATCAATTATCAACAACATAATGTAAGTATTATTTTGCATTCAACTCACAGTGAACTCTGCTATAATTAATACTGCTGAAAACGCTGTTATTGAAAAAAGAAGGTTTAAATTGCTTAAATTAGAATTACGAAATTTCGAAAATTTGACGGCGATGTTAAAGATTGGCTCTAGTTTTGGAGCCAATTTGGAAAAATCTATGATGATTCTAGTATAAAAGATGCAGAAAAATTGCAGTATTTGTTACAATCTACTGCTGAAGACTCTCGAGCTAGAAAAGTGATTGAAAGCTTTCCGCCAATTGGCGATAATTATCCTAAAGCAATTGATTCTTTAAAAACTCAATTTGGTCGTAATGATTTACAAGTAGAAGTTTATGTCAGAGAATTATTGAAATTAGTTCTAAAAAGGCTAATTCAAATTTTTTTCGAATAATTTTTGTGCATTATATGACATTTAGAACAGCAGATTCGTGCACTTGAAACACTTGGTGTTACTACTGATAAAAGTGCATCTTTACTTTATCCATTGGTTGAATGTTGTAAGCCCGAGGATTTTCTTAGAGCTTGGCAGCGAAGCTCAAATTTTGATCTCAGAAGCGATTTAAAAAAGAGGCTTGATAGTTTATTAAAATTTTTAAAAACAGAATTGAGTATGAAGAGAGAATTAACTTAGCTATGGCTGGCTTCGGTTTGAAGGGCGAATCGTCATATAAAAATGGAAGTAAATTAAATAAAGAAAAGATGTGTTCTGCAGCTAGTTTATAGAGCATTTCTGTTACTGCAGAGAATTTGAGCGTTTTCTGCAGTGGTAAACATGAGTCTGTGGCGGCGCTAGCATCAAGCCACTAATTTATTATTGAAATGTAAAATGCATCTTTTGTATCTGGCAACATTGTTATCCTTCCAGATTTTATCCGCGAGATGCGATGTTGTTCGCATAAGCTTTCGTCATGTAAATAAATGGTGTAAATAATGTAAATTAAATGTTTATAATTTAACCATCTGAGTGTTTCACACGTATTTCTACGTTGTCCTTGGACTACCCCAAAAGCGTAAAACACGCATTTCAACATGTGGTGGAAAACACCCCGAAATAGGTTTGCACTGAATTTTACGTTCATTGTGAACTGTCTCTAAAGGGTAACACACGTATTTTTCCGAATTTCTTCCCTCCTTTCTTGGTTTGACATCTTGATTGATTATCTGGGGAGAGCAACGGTCAGCACAATGAAGACTTGATGAAGGATTGACTTACTGCAAATTAGGGATGTCACAGGATCCGAGACCCCACCCTCCCCTGTGGTGTGTGGAATTTTAATGCTATTTGCATTGAGGTTCTTTCTGGAAGAATTGCGGTGTCGGATTTTTTTTTTTTGCATTGTGTGTGTCGGAATTTGGAATCGCATTCCGGATTTGTTCGGTTTAATGTCAGCTTGGTTTGATGCTGTATTATGTTTCAAGTGCTATTCTTTTAATACAATTTATGTGATATAAGATTTTTTTCAATGTCTCAATGTTTTAAAGGTCCATCTCGAATGGTTACGTAAAATAGATATTGTGGTTTAATTAAAATAGATTTTGTACCAATACCGCATTCAAGCATAAAAAAATTGAAAGCCTGGGGGTTGCTAAGAAAATCTACTATTTATATACAGTTGAACAGTGTTCTTGAATCAACACATTTTACCCGCATTCAACTAGTTTCATGATATTATTGTAAACTTCTTTCATATTAATAATCTCCATCTACTCGTTCTTCCTTTATAAAAATAAAGTAAAATTAAGTTTTTTCAAAAAACAGAGCAAATTTTAAGGTATATGAAAATGATGCATTCTTTTTATTGTTTTATCTTTCAGAATAAATCGAAAATTTCAGTTTTACAATGATTATTTCATTATATAGAATTCATTTTCATTAAAAAAATTAATTTTCAGGTTTAAGTGTAATTTTTTTAGACTAGAACAGATTTTAACTTCATTATTACACTATTTAGAAAAATATCTTTTAAATTCATAAAAATTACAATGAAAAAATTCATTCCGTTCAAAAATAATAATTATTTTATTAAATAATTATTAGTCGGAAATTTATTTTTAGGTCACTCTGAACTGAAAGAATAACGTACATGGAAATAAATATTAAAGAAAGTGGAAGAAAATTTTATTTTTTACATTGTAAAATATTTTCTTTTTGTTAAAGGCAGGGGGAAAATATAGTTTAGATGAAAACGTTAAGAACAATATCGACTAAATTTGATGTTTGGGTGTGTGATCTTATCAAACTTTTAATAATCTTATTATGAGACTGAATATATCTGCAGCCCAACTGTCTTACGTTTATTTCAATAATCAACGAAAATGTTTATTTCTTGCTTAAAATAAAAGAAGACAAAAATATTTATCAGAAAATATTATACGAATACTGTATTTGCGCATTAGTTCCTTGAAGCACGATATTTTTTCTGATGTGTTATTAAGCATTCTTCTATAAATGATTAAACCTATATAACTAAATTGAATTGCTTTATGTAAATGCCATGCCAACTGCAAGTTAAGTTTTCATTAATGCTCTGAGAAAAGAAATCCACTAATATATGTTACAAACATTTGATACATCCATATCCACTAATAACAACTTTGAAGACTGTTCTTCCAATAATAATAGCAATCTCTGGCTTTGGAATATTTAAAAATATTACCGTCACATGCCAGATCATGGGTTTTATCGCAATATCTTGTGTATGTGCTGTAATTTGTAAAGTATAATTTTTTAAATAAAATTCTGCTTTATATATACGTTTTTATTTTCATTCTGAAGTTTATTGGATAATAATGAGACTCTTATTTATTTTCCAAGTTGTATGATATATTTGTATTAGATATATAATTTTATTTTTTAAAAAAAGAGTAAAGTGTCAGTTTTATGTTAGTTAAATTTCCTTTATATTTGGTATGAAAAGGCCCAAAAATTATATTTTTGAATACCACACCGACAACGTCCAAAACATCTATAAATTGTGAAAAGGCACCTGAATAAATTCGAATAGGTGTTAGATTTTTCTCCTTATTTTTTGATTTTGCCAAGTTTGCAAAAAATTGTCTGTAGAAAAAAAATTCAATAATTTTTTACTTCGTAGCTAGCGCATTTTCGTAAAATTCATAGAAAAAAAGTTTGATCGTTTTTACTTTCTAGTAAACGAAGTATACAAAGAGAAAGTATTCTAATCGTCGATCGTAAATTTCAACACGAGATTTTAATTAATCTCCACGTTTTAGACTTCCTTGAGTCCGACAAACACAATTTTGGAATTTTGTTTGTGAACACGGTAACTCAAAAACGGTTAAATCTAGAAAGACGAAATCTGGTGTATGGACTTTATGCAAAATTACTATATTTCAATCAATTTTTGGATAAAGTCTGTAAACGGGAAATTTGTCTATTAGGGTTCATATGAACACAATAACTCACAAACTTAAATAGCTAGATAAATAAAATTTGGTACACAGTTTCCAAAATTAGGAATGTAGGTCCGTATTAAATTTTGGACGAAATCCCTCGAAACTTTGGCTAATTGTCGGTTTCTGTAATCGCATGCTTGTGAACTCTATAATTCCCAAACGCAACGACTTAGATAAATGAAATTTGGTATGTGGTCTTTCAACCCTAATTGTACAATTTTCGTTTCAATCGGGTAAAAAAAAATCTAATGCCCCTGAAACACAATATGCCATTACTTTTCGATAAAAAAATTATAAATAAAGAATTAAATTTAATTTTGAAAAATTTGCGACTGGATGCTCTATTACCTGGAATATAGTATCAAAGTTTCAAATTTCAGTTGAATTAAATTTCCGTTTATTATAATAGAACACAATCTCTTGAGTACTAAATAAAGGTTATATGAATAATCTATTTCTTCCATCATTTAGTGCGTTGGTTTCCTAAATGTAATCTTGAGTTTGAGGATTATTAACTCGCCCTCTTAAAAAGCATATATAACAAGTTTCAGCACAAAAGGCTTGTAGTATATTGTTTTATTAAAAACATTATTCAGGGGTTAAGAAGGTTATTTATAATCCTTCATATGCATTAATTATTACTGGCTATTTTGGAATATAGATTATTATGCGACTATCTATATAATAAATGTTTATGTGCATACAAAACGGATTAAGCCAGTTAAGCTCAGTTTATATTTGTGATCGGCTAATCTAAATTTTTTACCTTTTACCGAATACTAAATCAAGAAACAATATGAAAAGTTTTATAGAGCCATCACAGATTAGTAAAATATATATTAATGGCATTGTTCTTGATCCTTAAAATTAAGGAAAAAATTTTTACATTCGTGAACTAATATGCTGACGTGTAGATTGAAAATAAATTGAAGTCAAGAATATAAAAACGACAACTAATAATATAAAGTACAGCCAATATCTAAAATACAACTATTAATGAACATCAAATAAATTGAAGTCAGAGACATCTAAAGAATATCAACTTTCATGCAACTTCAATGATGTTCATATTTTTAGAAACTCACAACATGAAAAATAAGTAATATAGCCTTCATTTTTTTGGTCCAACGGTCTGGCATTTGTCTGGTCTAACGGCGTTTATTTTTGTCATCTGGTGTTATGGACACGGGCAATATGCAGAATGAGGGCAGTGTAATTTTGTCACACAACAGGTGGAATCTCCGAAAGCAGTAAAACCTAGTTTGAATAGATTCCAAGCTGAATAGAACGGATTCTTGCGGTTAGCCCGGCCCTCAACAGGGGTTGCTGATTGTCCACAGTTCAGAGGTGGGGAAGAGACTTGATCTGCTGCGCTTTTCGAAAATCTTCTGTTCGGAGGAAGACACACTTTTAAAACAGATAAAGGTTCTGCAGCCGCTCGCTTTTCGAATCGCTTTAGATAGAAGACCGAACCACTCAGAGGGTTAAAACATCTTTTTATTGCAACCACACTTCCAGCACCCTATCTTAACGCCAAACTGGTGATCTCGGAGTTGAATATTAATCTTCGGTGAACGCGTAAGTAATGAATGAATCCAGTGATTCATCGGACAATAAGTCCGTTTCGCATTTCGTAGTTTCTCATATTGCCGTGAAAGTGCCTCCGTTTTGGAGAGACAACCCGACAATATGGTTTTCACAGTTGGAATCTCAATTTATCACCAGTGGGATTGTGCAGTATTCTACAAAATATCACACTGTCGTCGCTTCGGTCGAAACCGAAATTCATTTGCAGGTTAGAGATATTATTACTTCTCGTCCAAATAATGATATGTACAAAACGTTAAAAGAACATTTGGTTAATGTTTTCTCTGATTCTGAGGAGTGTCGACTTAAAAAATTGTTGCAAGATGTAGAATTGGGTGAGAAACGCCCGTCTATGCTTTTACTTCAGATGCAGGATTTGGCGGGAAACCGCGTTGGCGATGAGCTGCTTCGATCTTTATGGTTGCAACGCTTGCCCACACAGATGCAAGCAATTTTAACTACTAATAGTGATGATCTTAATAAATTATCTATCATGGCGGATAAAATTGCAGACGTAACGTCTGGAAGTGAAATGTGCTCTAATCATGTGAAAACGAAAACGAGCATTCCTAATGACTGCATTTCAAATTTACAAGCTCAAATTAGTGAACGTTCACTGAAAATTGATAGAATGTCGCAGTTTCGAATATACAGAAGTATGAGTCGGCGAAATAATTCTCGCTCTCGTTCTGCTAGTCGTAAGGGTCAGGTGTGCTGGTACCACTTCCGTTTTCGTGAAAATGCTTTGTGTATCCCATTTTGTAGTTACAAGCAGGAAAACTAGAGGAAAAGAAGTTGATGACGGCCGACTTTAAAGGCCGGAATAATTACCGTTTAGTAATTCCCGATAGACCATCCGGTCATAACTTCCTATTGGATAGAGGTGTTGATATATCTGCCGTACCTCCTTCATCCGCAGAACGCTGCAAACCAAAATCTTTGTTAAATTTGTTAGGAGCAAACTCACAAATATAAATACATACGGAACGCGAAAGTTATCTATTAATATTGGTTTAAGAAGAATTTTCCATTGGTTTTTTATTATATCTGAGGTTTCTAGACCTATTTTATGCGCCGATTTCTTAACACATTACGGAATAATTATTGATTTGAAATCTAAATCTCTTAAAGATCAACAAACCACTCTAACTTCTACTGGCAAATTTCTACAGATAATACCCCATCTATAACTGCTTTAAAGTTATCTTTAAATTTTAACGAATTAATTCGGGATACAATTATATTTTTGATGATCTTGAGAGATCTCCTATTAAAGTTCAATCTCATAATGTTACTCATGTAATTCAAGCAAAAGGTCCTCCTGTAAGTGCTAAGGCACGACGTTTAGCTCCCGATAAACTAACAGCAGCCAAACAGGAATTTCAAAATTTAATCCATAAAGGAATCTGTAGTCCTTCTACCAGTTGTTACCCTTAGTAATGGTAAAAAATCGGATGGTTCGTGGAGGCCATGCGGAGACTACAGACTTCTAAACGCGCAGACCATTCCAGATAAATATCCTATTAGGCATATCCATGATTTCACCTCATATTTGCACGGCAAAACTGTTTTCACAACCCTTGATCTCAAGCGTGCTTACCATCAAGTACCAGTGCATGAAAAAAAGCAAAAACTGCTATAATAACCCCTTTTGGTTTATTTGAATTTAATTCCATGACCTTTTGTTTGCGGAATTCTGCTCAAACAATGCAGCGCTTGATGGATGATGGACTTCAAGGGTTTGACTTTTGTTTTGTTTACATTGATTATCTTTTAATTGCGTCTTCCTCATTAGAGGCACATTTAGATAATTTAAAACAAGTTTTTAACCTGCTACGAAATTTTGGTTTGGTTCTAAATCGCAATAAATGTGTCTTTGCTGTGGAAAATTTTATCATTTCTTGGCCATAAGATAGATAAATATAGTATTACCCCATTACCCGAGAAAGTTGAAGCCATTTCAAATTTTCCCCGATCCAAAACAGTTCAAAATCAGAGATTATTTTTAGGCATGCTAACTTTTTCCGTCGGTTTTTACCTCAAGCGGCTCAAAAACAATTACCTTTACAAAAAATTTAGGGGAAATGTAAAAAACGCGACAAAACTCCACTTAATTGGACAGACGAATCTGGCCAAGCTTTTCAAAATTTTATTAACAATCTTAAGGAAGCAACTCATCTGGCACATCCTAACTCTAACGCACCAATAATTCTAATGACGGATGCATCCGATAGAGCAATTGGTGGCTGTATACAGCAACGCGAAGGCGATACCTCGAAACCATTAGGTTTTTTCTCCCGAAAACTAAGCACGGCAGAACAAAAGTGCCGTTGCCGCGCATATGATCAGGAATTGCTAGCTATTTTTGCATCCATAAAATATTTTCGCTATATCCTAGAAGGAACTAAATTTACTATTTTAACTGATCACAAGCCAATACATTATGCTTTTTCACAACAAATTGAGAAACTGTCACCACGTCAATTATATCATTTGAATTTCATTGCTAAATTTACTGTGGATATTAAATATATTAGTGGAAAGGACAATGTGGTAGCCGATGCTCTTTCTCGCATCGAAAGTATTTCCACTTACCCACGGCTTAGAGCCGTCACAAGCTGGATCATCCGCCCATGTGGGCATTACAGTGAATACTGTATTTTATCCATATGTAAACCTTGAAATTTTATTTTATTTTGATATATATATTTTACACTATATTTGGATATTTCTATTTTAGAGTCGTCACAACTTGGATCATCCGCCCATGTTGGCACTTCAAGAGAGTACTGGATTTCAAATATTTGTATCATCAATTTTACTCATTTTTCAGTGTTTTGTTGTTATTCGTTTTCATTCCAGAACCAGCCAAGGTGGGAACATGTAATACCTGCTGCCTTGAAGCTTGTATCCAGAAATATTGTATCCAGAAAGAATGCACATTGTATCACTTATTCCTTGAATAAAGTTTGTGCTGAGGGAGCGACAAATGGAAGGTTAAGGTGAGTCTCTCTAGCTCTATCGGTTGATGGAGGCCCTTTTGCCTACACACCCAAAGCGCATCACCCAGTGGTTGAATTCGCAGACTCACGGTCTTCATTTTTGCAGCCTTTTTCTTTTTCTTTCTAGCTTTTTATTCGGAACTTATTTAACTCGTCTCTCATCTTGGCAAGTGTTTATCGAAATTTAATTTCAAGAGAGATTTTTGTCAATGTGTTTTGCTTTGCACCCAGCACATGTCCATGTCGTTGTATTTGCCCTGTTTATACAGGTCTCAAAATTCTAAATTTCTTAACCAATTAGCCTTTCCAGGTGTAACGCCGCTGTCGGCACACACCTTATTTTCATCAGCTTACCCACTGGCTTACGAAGATATTTCTCGTAGTCAACAAGATGACGAGGAGCTTGATCTTTTACTTAAAGAGCCTACTAGCTTGATTTTGCAAAAAATTGCAAGTTCCAGACACGGATGCGATGCTATATTGTGATATTTCCACGCAGGTCATCCGTCACTACAATCCAAAAACGCATAGATATCAAGTGTTTCGTAACCTACACGATCTTGCTCACCCTGGTGTGCGGGCCACAGTTAGGCTCATATGTAGCCGTTTCGTTTGGCCTAAGATGAAACAAGACATTGTTAATTTTACAAAATCTTGCATTTCTTGCCAGGAATCGAAAATCGTTCGCCATGTATACTCACCGCTCACGGGGTTGAAAGCTCCAAACCAGCTATTTGTTCATATCAACATTGATATTATATGTCCTCTTCCTTCATCACAAGGATTCACCTATTGCCTTACAGCCATTGACAGGTTCTCCAAGTGGCCTGAAGCTATGCCACCTGCTGACATCCGAGCAGAAACAGTTGCTCAAGCTCTATATAGTGGTTGGATATCCTGATTCGAAGTTCCTCAGCGGATCTCCACAGACAGAGGTTCGCAATTTACGAGTAATGTATTTCACTCTCTGGCGAAAACCTTCGGAATACGTCTCTCACACACAGCTGCCTGCCATCCTCAGGCAATTGGCGCAATTGACAGATGGCACCGAATCTTGAAAGCAGTCATTATGTGCCACACATCCGTTCATTGGGTATCGGCATTGCCTGCTGTTTTGCGAGGTCTTCGCACCGTCTTCAAAGAAGATCTCCAGTGCTCCCCTGCTGAAATCGTGTATGGCGAAAATCTTTGCCTACCCAGTCAATTTTTCGTCGAACAGCAACCACAGGCTGCAGACAATGGTTTCATAAAGAAATTAAAAACCCATATTCAGCAATTGCGAGCAACTCCTACATCTAATCATTATGCAAAACCTACTTTTCAATACAGAGATCTCAGTGTGTGTTCCCATGTCTTTCTGCGTGTGGACGCTGTTCAACCTTCCTTGTCGCAACCTTATAGAGAATCTTATAAAGTTCTGCCATGAACGAATACAAATAAATTTCATCATCCTCAAGGATAACAAAAAAGTGACTGTGACTATTGACAGACTTAAACCAGGTCATGTTTTGCTGGACAGTGTTAACTCTTCTGAAAGTAAACTTGACTCTCCTAGAGCTCAGTCAGCTTTGCCTTTGTCTGAAAAGTCACCTATACTTACATGTACTGGTCGATGAGTTCATTTCCCGGCTAAGTATCAAGATTTCGTGTCTTAAAAATTATAGATCCAATTTTTTTCCCAGGAAGGGGGGGGGGTGATGTGGCGGCGCTAGCGTCAAGATACTCATTTATTATTGAAATGTGAAATATATCTTTTGTATCTGGCAACATTGTTATCATTCCAGAATGTATCCGCTCGATGCGATGTTGTTCGCATAAGCTTTCGTGATGTAAATAAGTGGTGTAAATAATGTAAATTAAATGTATATAATTTAAAACATCTTTTTATTGCAATCCTATTTTAACGCCAAAAGTCTACAAATTGCTTTAAAGCCCAATAAATGTCTTATATTGAAAAAAATAAAAATTTTAAAAGTTAAAGGTTATTGTTTCAAATACATAAAAATTGGAAATAGGGTAGGAAAATGTCGATATTTCGTAAAATGTATTATCTGTAACAAGGTCCATTATGCAATAAACCGAGTCAAATAAAATTGTAAATAAGCCTACATCAAATAATTCGGAAAAGGAAATTAAAGAGCAGAATAATTCGGTAAATTTAGCGAGTATTTCGAACACTCCACAAGCTTTGTTGCAGACTTTAAAAGTTAAAACAAAATGTAAGAACTGTAGTTTATCCGTAAGAGCAATGTATGATTCAGGATCTCAAAAGTCGTATATTAGAAAAGAAATGGTGTCTATTTTAGGTTTAGCACCTTTACGGCAGCAACATTTGTTTTGTGCACTTTTTGGAGGGGGAAGAATCAACGAAGAGCTTCATAATATATATAAAATTGAACTAGGAGGCTGAGATGGAAATTTTAATTGTAATTTTGATATAGTTGATCAAGTGTTAAGTATTTGTGAACGCTATGTTAACTGTAACCTTTTATAACTGTTGGTTGAACGAGAGTTCTTGTTTAAGTTTCACTTCCTTGTTCTACTAATAAACGTCTAGCATAGAAAATATCTGGCTATTTTTCTTATCTGAATCCAGAACTGTTTTAAAGCCACGGTTTTTAGAAGTTTTTTTTTCATTTAAGCAATTATAGTTGTTGATACGCTGCTACCGTAATGAGTTATTTCTTTGCATAACGGATAACATAATAATTTGATGTCGAATTTACATAAAATATTTCATACGACTAGCATGTTCCGCTTCAGAGTAATCGCGCTTGGAAACACTGTAATAGAGAGACTTTCAGAAACTCAATTATCTAACAAATGTGGTCCAAAAGTTGATACCGATTCCAAGTCTGAGTATAAAGCTACATATAAATTTCATCTACGTGACTTTTATTTATCGAGTTGGAATACACTTGGATAGATAAATAGACATACTTCTACTTGATGGTTTAAATTTTCATTCAAATCTACAATTTGAGTGTAATAGCCCTAAGCGAAATAAAATCCTCTAACTCGCTCCGTTTATGAGTTGTCCTCTTTCCAGACATATGGACATAAATCCCAAATTAAATTTCATTTTATGGAGATCTGAAACGTTAATATGCACTAAGATCTAAAGGTCGAATTATTTAAATATTATTATATGAATGATTTTTTTTGTATATTTCTTATAAAAGAAAGTAAAACATGCGAACTACAAATATTATTTCATCCTCATAAATATCACTGGTAATGACGTAAGTTCATTAAATTAGTTAACTTCAGTTGCATTTAATCCCGGATATTAACCTTTATTTAGGTAATTTAAAATCCTATCATTATAATATTATTATATGATACATTTATATTTATTACTTTTTATTCTGATTTAATGATCTGATTAAAATTTTGTCGAACTCTATTTAAAAACCAGATGTGTCATGTTAACAAAAAAAGTTTCTGCTTAATGAAATTCCTAATCATTGACATTCGTCTTTGCCTGAAAATAATATAAACCTTTTTGTTGGGATCGTACAATTGATAGCACTGGTAAAGCACGCATCGCTGTGTTTATATTTTTGTTTTAAGAGTTGTGAACCTGGCATTTTCTACTCAAGTTCTTGGTTCCGATGTAAACATCCACGGATAATGCGTTAAAAAATAAATGTATATTTTCAGTTCTGTAAAAGGGTTATTTTCTTGATTGAAACTACTTTCTGTTGAGTTAGAGACTCAGAAGTATGTTTATTTAACTCTTGTGAATTAACATCTTGTGCAGTTTTACTTAGGTGTTATCCTAACTGATACCAACGTCTATAGTGAAGCTATACAAGTCCTCATTGGAGCAGATATTATGGGTAGGCTTCTGACAGGCAAAAGAAAACTATTGTCCTCAGGTTTAGTTGTGGTAGAAACCCATCTTGGATGGACATTAATGGGAAAAGTTCCACAAGTAAATACTGAAAGAGTTAATTTAGCTATGACTGTAACATCATTGTTTGTCAAGGAAGCTGAAATTGCTGATCTTTGGAGACTAGATGTTCTTGGAATCAAAGATCCCATGGAGAAAAAGTCAAAACAAAAGATAGAACTAAAAACTAAAGAACACTTCAAAGAAACAGTGACGTTCAATCAAGACAACCGTTACGAAGTTTGTTTGGCATAGGCTGATGATAGTTCTCCATTACCTGATAACTTCAACCTTGCCAAGAAAGGGCTTGAAGTAACCACTGAAAAGCTCTTGTCTCGCAACTTGTATGACAAATACGAAAATGTTTTTCAGGAATGGCTTAATGAAGGAATCATTGAAGAAGTTCCTCCAAATGAAATAGCTTTGTATGGGAATTCCTTACCTCATCTACCTGTAATAAAAGAAAGTAGCAGTGCAACTCCCATTCGACCGGTATTTGACGCATCAGCCAAGTTTCAAGGCCACCCCTCTTTAAATCAGTGTTTAAGGCGTGGTCCAAATCTTATCGAACTGATACCCGATATTTTGGTGCGATTCAGAGTGACGATATTTGGCGTCACCGCAGATATTGGAAAGGCTCTTTTGCAAAAAAGTGTTTCTGAAGAGGACAGAGACTTCCTACGTTTTCTTTAGTGGAAGAATTTAGAAGAAAAGAAATTAAAAGTGTTTCGTCGTATAAGAGTTTTTTTTGGAGTTAAGAGCAGTCCTTTTCTACTTGCTTCAGTTATAGAATACCATATTGAAGCTAGAAAAGGTTTTGTTTGTGAATTTAAGAAGATACTAAAACAAAGCTTCTATGTAGATAATGTCGTAGCTAGTTTGGACAGTTACGAGGATCTAAACAATTGTATTTTCTAATCCACTCAATTGATGCTTCAAGGTGGTTTTGAACTCAGAGACTGGGAAAGTACAGGATGCAAAACTGAACATGGTTGGGAAACTCCAGTTTTAGGGATGAAATGGATTCGCCAATTGGATTCTCTGAGGGATAATATGAGCTGGATGAATGAATTGAGCATTTAGAAGATAAAAAAGAGAATTATGCTGTCAGAAGCTCATAAAGTTTTTGATCCAATTGGGCATACCGCCGCAGTTATGCTTACCCCAAAGTTAATGTTGCAAGAGGCATGGAAAATATCCATAGGATGGGATACAGAAATTACCGGAAATCTTAGAAAGGAATTCTTACAGTGGTTTCAAGATCTAAGGATTTTAGAAGAAATTCATATTTCCAGATGGATAAATGTTACAGCAGAAAATTTGAAACACTGCACAATTCATACTTTTTGTGACTCAAGCAAAGAGGCTCATGCTGCTGTGGTATTTTTGAGATTAGAAGAAGAAGATTCTGTTAAACTCTCCCTTCTTGCTGCTAAATCTAAAATAGCTCCCTTAAGAGGTGATACTATACCACGTATGGAACTGTTAGCTGCCTTGGTAGGAGCAAGACTAACAAAATCAGTTATTGAAGCATTGAATTGGAAGGAAGTAAAATGCTACTACTGGAGCGATTCCACTACTGTACTCGCATGGATATCTAGAGAGGAAAATTGGTCAGTATTTGTCCGAAATAGAGTACAGGAAATAAGAAAACTGACTTCTCCTTTAGCATGTAATTATGTAGTTGGGGAACTAAATCCCGCAGACTTTCTATCTATAGGCTGTCCAGCAACACAACTTATGTCACTTACATGGTGGGAGGGACCAAAATGATTAACAGAACCTCCCGACTTTTGGCGGCATGGAAATATTTTAAAAGAAGATATTAATGAAGACGAGATAGAAAAGGAAAAGTTAAAATCTATGAAATCGTTGGCTAACACTGAAAATATTATCCAGTGTAATAGAATCTATTCGTTCTTCTTCAAATATCAACAACTAGTACGTTTAGTAGGTTGGATGTTACGATTTAAACATAATTGTCTCTGCACAAAAGAAGAAATAACGCGAGGAGAACTCACCTCTTCTGAATTTCATGAAGCGGAATTGAAATTAGTTTCGATGATTCAACAGGAATCTTTCGAAGGAGAAGATGACAAAAAATTAAAGGGTTTGGCTGTTTTTGTAGATGAGGATAAAATCTTACGTGTAAAGACACAAATCGTGAATGGAAGAGACAAAATAGACTTCCGAAAGCCAATGCTTCTACCCTGAAATTACAAAGTCGTACTGAAACTCATAGAACATTATCATAAGAAGAATTTACATTGTGGTCTTCATATTTTGCAAAATATCTTAAGGGGAAAATTTTGGATTTTGAATGAAAGGAAAACAATACGTAAGGTTGTATCAAAGTGTGTACTTTGCAAACGCTTCTCTTCAAAGAGGATAGAAGTTGATTCTGGTCCATTACCTGAAAATCGTGTTTGAGATACTGCTGTTTTCCAAATCACAGCAGTAGATGCAGCCGGATCGTTATTCCTCAGAGGCAATCAGAAAGCTTGGGTGCTACTCTTCACCTGCGCTGTTTACCGAGCTGTGCATCTTGAACTTATCACCAGTTTATCGACTGAAGCATTTTTGATGGGCTTTCGTAGGTTTGTCGCAAGACGTGGAAGATGCTTAACTATTTATTACGACAACGGCACCAATTTCGTTGGTGCTGCCAATCTACGCCATGGCTTGGATTGGAATAAAATTATAAGACATGGTGCTATCGACGCCATAGATTGGAAATTTAACCCGCCAACTGCTGCATGGTGGGGAGGTTGGTGGGAGAGACTAATTCGAATAATGAAGGACCTCTTAAAGAGGGTCTTAGGTCAAACACATCTACTTTATGAAGAAATGTCAACAATTCTGTGCGATTGTGAAGCGTTGATAAATTCCCAACCCTTTACTTACGTGCCTGAAAGCGAACAGCTAGTGCCCATATCTCCTTCGTCATTCCTACAAGATATCAAAGAATGGAATACACCAGATATAGATGCTATAGACCATAAAAGTTAAATCGAAGGATAAAATACTGGCAAAATTTACAAAAGGACTTGCGGAACAGATTTAGAAATGAATATCTGGGACTTCTCGTACAAAGGACAAAATGTAGAGATACGTGTAAACTTGCGGTTGGAGATATTGTGTTAGTTGGCGCAGACAATTGCAAAAGAATCAACTGGCCCCTGGGACGAGTAACAGATATTATTCCTGGGAAGGACTAGATTGTTCGACTTGTTAAAATACAAACGTCATATTCTAAATTACTACGTCCACTTCAACGTGTGTATCCTTTAGAGATTTCATCTGCTAGTGACTTTCTACCGCCAATGAAAGTAAATCATACTGTGAGTATAGATTCAGATGACAAGGAGACTTTTTCAGAATGTAAAAGGAAAGTTTCGAGATCAGAAAGAGAGTTTAATGTTCCCGAGAAATTAGATTTGGAATTATTTATTTACTTTCCTAATATGTCCTTTTATACTCTGTATTGTTTATATTTATAACATTTATTGTATGAGATGGTATTTTTGTTTTGAATTTATATTTATTGTTATATATGTTGATTATGATATACAATCAACACACGCAGCACGTATCGCTGTATTTATATTTTTGTTTTAAGATTTGTGAACCTGGCATAGCCCTTGTTGCTTCAAATCCCATAACTCCTATCATTCAACCTGGCATTTTCCAATCAAGTTTTTGGTTCCGATGTAAACATTTACGGATAATGCGTTAAAAAATAAATGTCTCTCTTACTCTTGTGAATTAACATCTTGAGCAGTTTTACTTTTTTAAAAAGGTGAAACATTAATTAAATTTAGCAGAGATTTCGGTGAAATCTTGGTTTGCTGCAACATTTTTAATAAAGCTTGACAAATTTATTGGCTTAAAATGAATGCCATTACGGTATTCGCGTCTCACCAATCAGATAAGTTATTTTGAAAACGGCGGCAACGACGCATTTCATTCTCAATAATATTAATGGCTGTTAATTTCATAGGGGGTGGACAAAAAAGCAAGATCATAAAATAAGTTGAAAAGAAGATAATAGAATTGCTCCAATTTTTGAAAAAAAAAACATTAAGCAAAATACAGAAACACAGAAATACAGAAACATAGAAAATATATATTCTTAATTGACGATCTTTTCAGCTGGAATTTTTCACAAACTAAAACAGTTTTATCACAAGAACCATTACTAATTTTGGAACGACATTCGATACAAAGAAACGATAAAAATAAATAGGAGTATATTGGGTGCAAACAACTGACAGCACTGGTAAAATTTGCGCCACAGTATTTTTATATTTTGCTTAAAAACTGTGCACCTTACATTTTCCATTGGAGTTTCTTTGCGGAGTAAAAAATAATTGATGATTCGTCTGTATATAAATATACATTTGTAATTTTTAAAATCTGTGTTATTCCTTGATTAAAGCTGCTTTCCTTTGAACCTTGGGTTTGGAAGTGTGTTGTCTTAATTCTCCTGAATTAACATTTGGAACAGTTTCGCCTTTTTCAAGTGAACTTGTTGATACCATAGTAATTAGCATGCCGGAACGAATTATTGAAAAAATCTCAGTTAAAATAAATATACGGTTAATTCGTTTGTCCATCTGAATAAGCCTGTCCTCTCGATTCATTTCCAACGACGGCAGTTTTGTGAGGATGTGATAGTGAATACTTGTGCTATATAAGTGTCCTAATATTTTTGTTGATGACTCTACAATTGTTGCACATTATTTAGCATTTGTGATTTGCATATATGCAAGATGATATTGCATTTCAAATCTACATGATTGCAAATACGGCCCGGGTAGACCCTACTTTTCGGGTTGTTCCCTCCCCACTTAGAGTAAGTCATTGATTTTATTAATTGAAAGGTTATTTTTAATATGTTTAGTTTGATTTCTGGCTGAATTATCTCGCTGCATCTTTCGTTAATTTACAATAGAGTTTTTGTAAATATTATTGGAGATAGTATAATTCCAAATAATATATTTATTAACTTTAAATTTAAATTCGTTTCCTTTCACTTAAATATCTATTTTTGGAGTGAGTGTTTTCGTAATCAATAATTAATTCTAAAAAAATTACTGGATCATAATAGTTGCTGATTTTGATTAATTTGAAATCATTTGGATAAATATTGTTAATAAAAGAGCTGAAATCCTTCTTTTTAATGAGGTTATAAATATAATGAAATATACCTAAAAGCCGAAATTAAATTTAACACGAAAGATCTTTCAAAAAACCAGTAAAAATGAATAGGCAGTTTGTTCTCTGTGGGATAGCTTTAACCCTTAAAGGCCCAGTGTTCCCAACACCACCAATTTTCTCTTCTAAAATCTTGAGAATAAGACTGAAGCTATAATGTCTCTTGTTGCTAATAGGATACATACTGATTTTTTTATTAAATCAATTTACAGTATATAGATGGCAAACTGAGAGCTGATAAAAAATAAAAATAAATTGATCTTTTTCGCTTTAGGCTTCATCTTTTTAGCGTTGTTTGTACACTTGAAAATACTATATTTTATACTACAATGTTGAAAGAAATTCCTCATCCGTGTTATTTTTAAAATTCATCTGTATGTGACATCACAAATTTTTTCAAGCCAAGTTTTTTTCAATTCGTAACAAACTGTTTTAATTTGCTATAAACCATACTTAAAAGACAGTAGGACTTTTTAAATATTTTTCCCATGCTTTATTGAAGAAATGAGCGTCAAAGAACAATTTAAAATCATCTTTTAAGGGTTAATTTGCTGGAACACATTTTCTCCGGTGAAAATAAAGTTATTGTTGATTCAATGGTTTGTAAGGTCTTTCATTAAGTTTGTGTGATGGTTAGTATGTTTTATTAAGTCATAGAAATAGTTCGTTACGTAATAATATTATCGAATTTCTTAATAGCAATGAAATTGTTACAGTTGAATTTTCGAAAGCTTTGTATTAGATAAGTTATATCCTAATAAATATAGTATTTGTAGAAATTTTGAAGATTTAAATTTCTTAGCAAAGAAATCTTTCGAATGATTTGGAGAATGCTGGCACACAGAAATTAACTTCACTTGCAATATTTTTATGGAACACATTAAGACATAAACGATTGGAAGAAAGTTCATTATGAATTATGCCGACCTAAACAACAGTTGTTCGTATAAGCTGATATAAAGCATTTCTTTCTTTTTATTTTCGGTTTCACATGACAAAATCAATGCTATTTTTACGAACAGAAACTCACCTACGCAATTTCCATTGTCTTCAAAATATCCTGGGTTGCAAAAACAAGATTTTTCTGAACCAAACCATCCTGTACTTATCCATATACAACTTTTATTAGGCCCGCATTCACAAGCTGAAAGCACAAAAGAAATGGCGAAAATGTTAATTTAATAGTATATACAATAAAACTTTCAATTCACTGAGTTTAAAAATCATTTATTGAAAGTAACACATTTTGTAGCTATAGAGCACTGTTTAAATTTATATGGGGGCTTCTAATTACGATTATAAAAAAAAAGTTTTATCACTTCAATAACCTCAAAGTTTCTATTGTATACCTTCCATTAAATAAGACATATGTAAGCAAATATGATTAAAATCCGTACATGTGCAAAAATGATAAACAGAATACCGATATTAAACAATTAAAATGAAAAGTAAATAATAAAATTATGAAAGCTGATTTATTTTCTAAATTATATACACTGAAGTGCCACTGAATTAGGGATAGACATTGCTATGCAAATTGGGTAGCGCTGCGCCTCATTTATGCGCAAGTGAGGGTGCTGTAGTAATTGCATATATAGCTAGTACTGTGATTGTTGTTAATCAGTCGTTTCAACTGCCAGTATGGGTAAAACTTCTGATTTAGACACCTTCGATCGCGGACAAATAGTAGGCGCTTGACGCATGGGCCATGCAGATTCCGAAATAGTCAGAGAACTAGGAATTTCAAGGTCGAGAGTGTCAAGATTATACCGAGAAAACACGGATGGTGGGAAAAAAAGTAGCGATCGGCCAAACTACAAAGGACAATTAGCCTTAAACGAGCGTGGTGTGAGAAGGTTCAGCCATATTGTACGTAACCTACGAAGCCAAACATTAGCTCAAATTAATACCCAGCTGAATCAGGGAGCCAGTCGTACAGTCAGTAAACGGACCGTGCAACGCTCGCTTCACCGTATGGGCTTCGGGAGCCGTTGGCCCAAGAGAGTACCATTGCTCAATGCATGCCATCGGGCTGCACGTCTTTCCGGGGCAAGAGAACACAGAGAATGGACTCTAGAGGACTGTAAACGAGTAGCATGGAGTGCAGTGGCGGACTTTTACAGTATCAGGTCACAGGTACAAAACTGTTTTGAGGCCCCTCCCTCTACCCAAACTTGTAACTTAACCTTGCATTTAACACTGCGATGCACGTTGAAGAGATTTTGAGGTCCCCACCTCTACCCAAACTTGTAACTTAACCTTGCCTTTAGCACTGCGATGTACGTTGAAGAGATTTTGATGTCCCTCAGGAACTGAAGGCACGAGGCGAGCGCCTCTAGCGCCTGTGCGGAAAACCGCCACTGATGGAGTGATGAGTCTCGATTCCGACTACTTCACGCCAACGGGAGGATGAGAATATGGCATCAGGCTCATGAAGCCATGGATTCTGCGTGCCAGTTTGGAACTGTACAAGGTCATGGCGGCTTAATCATGGTCTGGGGTGTTTACTCTTGGCAGTTTCTGGGATCTTTGGAACTTGCACCAACCTCCCTCAATGCGATTCGATACGTAGAGTTGCTCCATCACCTCCATCAATTTATATTGTACTGTCATCCACATTGAAATGGAGTATTCCAACAAGACAATTGCACCTCTCACAGATTCCGCTTGGCTATTGCCTGGTTGGATGAGCATTTCCTTGACTTCTCTGTCATGAATTGGCCACCTTGAAGCCCAGATTTAAATCGTATTGAGCACCTTTGGGATGTTTTGGAGAAAGGTGTGAAAGCGCATCGCACAACTCCAGCGACCCTTACTGAATTATGGACACCTCTAGCAGATGTTTGGCAACCCATTCCTGTGAAACGCTTCCGCAAACTTGTTGAATCCATGCCTCGTCATGTGACAGCCGTTATCTAGGCCAGAGGAGGCCCAACTCTTTATTAACTTTCTATCCCTAATTCAGCGGCACTTCAGTGTATGTTATAATATACTAGCTACGTGACCCGGCGTTGCACGGGCTTTCTCGAATAATGCGTCATACCTTTGACGGAGAGAAAAAGTGAGGTCATGTGACACATGCCAACATTCTCTCCTAAATAAATAAGGAGAAAAGAGCGGTTCAATCATTCCGTCCGCGTAAAGGCTTCAAAATATACTTTTAAAAAATCGCAAAATTAATCTTTATTTTGTAAAATTACGATTCCGGAATTATTTTTTTTGTCTGACTTTAGTACGGAAGGAATGAGATAACCCAGCGTTGATCGGAATCCGTATTTTTTCATATGCCCACCTCCAGTTTATATACACATGAAGCAAGATGCACTGAGTACATGAAATCTAAAAGTGAAACCTCATAGAAAACAATAGTTTTAGTAAAAACCCTATATGTGAGCGATTTAATTTTCCCTGTTTCTTTATATCAATTACCAAAACCCACACAAAACTTTATCCACATTGACTTGTTGCATTGTTCAGGTTTCCATATTGCAACAATACATTTTTTTTATTTCTGTCAGCGTCACTTTTTTATTGTTATTGTAACAGTGTCCTTTAAAGTAAACGACTTCAACAGTAAAATAAATTTTGAATTGCTCTGCAACAATGAAAAGTATTGTTATAAAGTATCCGAAACAATGAAAAGCATTGTTGTCAATTAGTTTTTAATTAATATCTTTTTCACTAATTAAAATTTCGGAATATAAATGGCCGAAACGGCTTCCCTGGATTATTCCCCATTTTTTGGTACTTTCCGCTCGCTTCTCCGTTCGGCGGTTCGTGAGAAGATAGAAGGACATACATACATACATACGTTTGTTTACCTTCGAATTTTAATAGAGTAGATTCTAATGCAATATTTCTCATTTGTAGCATGGATATCATACCAATTTATTATACAAAAAATTTTTTTCAAAAAAAACAAACTTTAATATGATTTTCAAATTATAATTTCAAAAATAAAGAAAAAAAATGCTGAATTTCTATTGATCGAAGTATTTTCTAAGCTGATGAAAAGTTTAATTTGTATACCTTTGCAGTAGGATTTGGTGTAATTGCCAAATCCAGGCTTACACTTGCAAACTTCTTTTCCACCCTCGTTTACACATGTTCCATTCCTACACGTGCATTCTGTAAAGGAAAGAAATTGCGGTGAAGTATTAAGACAAAATTGACACATTTAAATCTTCTACCAAATGTAGAATTTTTTTTCTCAAAAAATATGCAGTTTTAAGAAACAGTGGACAAAATGGGAGAGCAATTCAGGCATAGGATAAGAATTCAAAATAACATAGAAACACAGATGCGCAAACGCCCTCTAGAGGTAGCAAACGGCATTTAAAAGCATATGTAATACAACGTTGACGGAGAAGAATCTTTCTATAACATTTAATATCGGATCAATACTAGCACAGAAGATGCTCAGTCTACTACAGAAGTTATTGCTAGACGCATTGATACATGCTTTACATCGAAGCTGCAAAGAATGACTCACCATCTTAGAAAAACGAGGCATATTTCGAACACATCCTGATGCTTGAAAGAATTTTCCTACTTAGTCTGTCTGCGACGAAACAGGAGTTTCGCGAAAGTGTCCTTTTAAAAAACTCAATAAAGTAAATGTTTCAAAGACACATCTAGTAGCGGTTGATGATGCTACTAGTCGGACACGACCAATCCAGTGCCCAGGAAAGGTGTCCTGCAAACTTGTTGAATCCATTCGGGTTTGTCTGCTGAAATGTGCAGGCACTGGAACCGAAAATGGAGACACACAAACACAGGAAGAGCATTCGGCATTTCTGGAAGAGTGCGGAATTGCTTTACGTATGTGTGACAACTCCCTCTAAAGTTTCCACATGGCATTTGCGCAAGTATATTCCTATATGATTTTGCAATCTTATCGTATGCCTTAATTGCCCTTATATTTTATCCACGTATTTTTTTAAATACTTTGTATATATGATGCAACTTACTCGAGAAGCGGAAAAAAATCTTCTCGATTTTTCTATTTTTATTTCCGTAATTTTTGTTTGTATTAATGTATTTTCTCAGTTTTTATATACAGAGTGATTAAAAGAACGTGGCCAATCCTTAAGGGTAGCTCAGGCATACGATAAGCATCCAAACTCACATAGTAACATGGGTGCGCAAACTCCATCTCTAGGCAGCAGATGGCAGTTAAAATAATACAGCGCTGGCGACAATTGCGGACACATTTTGAAATTTAAACATTTTTTCGGTCCCTCCTCGAGCTTTGACCATATCAAGTATAGGTTTTAACACACAATTTACATTGAAGCTGCTGTCACTAAAGAATTTAGGGGACTGACCAGAAATTGATGAAGTTGAAAAGGGATTTTGGCCCACTGCGCTTTACAGAAAGCTGATAATGGTTTGCAATTTATTATTTTGATGAGAGCAATATTTATTTGTATTTTCGTAAAAATAGCACGAAGATTCGCTAAAATATAAAGGTCTCTTAAAAAACTCCAAAATTTTCAGCATGTTTTTTTGTTTATAACTTGCAGAGTTTTCAACCAAATTGTATGACACTTACAGAATGGGTAACAACAAAATAAAGAAGCACTATAAGAAAATTGGAAGTAAATACCTTGGATATTAAAGAACATATGAGCATTTGTAGTAAATAATTTTTTACTGCGCATGTGCACAACGTAGCGAAATTTGTCTTTCATAACTGCAAAGACATATATATAGGGCAACTTATATGAAACTTTCAGTTCATTAGCTTTAAGGATCAGAAAGATATCGGTATTTTGGACAGCGCAGTATTATTTTAAATGTCATTTGCTGCCTGCAGATGGCGTTTGCGTTCCCATGTTCCTATGTGATTTTGGATGCTTGTCGTATGTCTGTCCTACCTTTAAAGTTTGTCCACGTAATTTTGAATAACCCTGCATACAAAGGGGTGACAAAAACATGTGAACACTTTGGATTTCCACCTTTTTACAAATACCTTATGAAAGACTCAATGGATTTTCTTTGAACTTCGAACACGCGAAGAATATTCTTAAACTCACAATTTGAATTGATTATTCGGTCATGAGGGCGTTTAGGAGACCGGCCAGAAAATGATAAAGACAAAAGATGATTTTGGCTCACCCCACTTCACAAAAAGCTGATAATGATTTGCAATATACATCAATGGTTTTGTTTTCTATGTACATTGCTTATATGTATTTTCGTAAAAATAGCACGTATATATTCTGGAAGTTATACAGGGTTTCTTAAAAATCCCAAATTTTATTTTTTTAATTTTCGCTTATAATATTCAGAGTTTTCTACCAAATTTCAGAAAACTAACAGAATGGGTGACAATAAAGCATTGCAATAATTGTGTTAAAATATGAAGGGAATATTTGAAAATTAGAGAAAATATGAGTATTTGCAGTAAATAATTTTTAATTCGCATGTGCGAATCATAGTGTAATTTTTCTTAGTTATATTTTGGAAATCAGATATATAGGGCAGATTATATTGTTACAAAAATCGTATGATAGGTGCACGTGAATGCAATCCAACAAGGAGGATAAAAAATAAATAAATAAAACTTTATTCCACGAAGACTTCAGCAAAACATTAACGTAGCACAGGAAACAAAAATGAACAGCACTTGTATAAATTAACAACCGAGATCACCAATAAGTTTCAGTAACAGCAATTTCAATTGGGCTCAAATGTCTCTCAGCTCACTAGTTTCGCTTCTAAACAAACAACAACTGATTCACCCTCTGACTTTTTATACCCTTTCCAACAGGACATAGTAATCTCTAGAAAGTTCCCGCTCATAGTAGAGATCGGAACAGAATTCATGAATTTTTTGGAAGTTTCGTTTTCTCACCAAGTCTCCAAAATTTTATCCAAGTTTGTCGCCAAGGTCGGAGTTCATTGCTATGGCTCGCAGTAAAACCTCTGTAAAAATCTCCTTTATGCCATAAAATTAGCATGTTTCGAAAACAACTTTATACCTTTAGGACAATAAAAAAATCCCAGCGGAAATTCCCGTAAAGGTCATTGAAATAGTAGCGTCTACTAACGAACTAGCTGGAATTTTCAAATTTTTGCCAAGGTGAGCAACTTTCCTTCCTTATAAATAATCTTCTTTTCTATGCTTTTATATTACAATTTTCATTTTTACAAATAATATTCTGAAAGATAACTGTTCATAGTTACTGTAGGATATGTTTGTTTAATTAAATACTTTCAAAGTAAATTCGTACACCCATCGGAAACAAAAATGGCGACATGAGGTAAGTTGGGCCACTTCGCATGGGGCACGTTCGGCCGGCTGCCCAACTTGCCCCGTAGAATGTTGATCCTGTGGAAGTGGCGAGCGAACGTGCCACGTAGTATCTCCAAAGCCTAATTGTAACGAATGAAGTCTCGAAATCAATTCATTTATGTAACCGTTCTCTCAATTTCATGTATAATTATTCTTATTTAATTTCTTCTATATTCAAAGGAAGAAAGTATTGATGATGGTCAAAATTTGCAAATTAAAATCATATCAAATATCCCATTGTTATCAAAAGACAATAATTACTCTAAAATATTTTAAATTGAAATGCATATAGAATTTAAAGTTCAGTTTTAGTAATATTTTTTAAAGATTTTAAAATGTTCTTTTAATTTTGAGATGGAATTACGCCGAATTAATATATGGCATGTCCATTATGAGTAACTATAATGATTCAATGTTGCTGTAAAATCAAATGACGCTGCCACACTGTTTTTAATGATCTGCAATATATAAATATATCTGAATTTTTGGGATATGCACCAAATTTAAAATGCAAGATAATTTTTAAGAAAATCTAAGCTGATTCCATCTAAGTTATAATTACAAAACAGAATGCGCTGTTATTATTTTGCGATGAATTTAAAAATTGTATCTCAGTTCTGGTTGAGTAAAAATGCACTAAAGTTGTATCTATAACGTAACTGTGTTATATAGCTCGTATTTATATGTACATTTTCTTAAACAATCATGGAAAAAGTGTTCTTAAGATTTCAGAGATATAATTAAATGCAAAAAAGATCGATTCATTTACTTTAAAGCTAAGTTTTCTAACCTGATAGCTAAAAGCTCAAAACAATTGGACGCTCAGAGGGTTAAGCAATGAAAGCTACTGTTTTAGAAGTGAAGCTGTAATGATGAAAATTGTGACGATGAAGTCATTTAATTTTGTTTTCAACATAAAACTTATTAATTTTGTAATTTCAATCTCTTGGTTTTTTTGCTTCACATAATTTTATAAGTTTATAGCTTCATCAAGGAATGGTGCATGAAAGAGATTTTCCTTTAAGATATCTTGTGTTATAGCAAGGAAATGAAAAGTAAAATGTGATAAGACTTTTTTATGTTTCCTTAATTCTACCTTACCAGAATATTAAAAAAGTGATGCGGCACAACTTACCCCGTAGTCGGGGCTGGTTGGGCCACTCGACTTGGTATCAGTTTCAGCTTTTAAATTAATATTAATAGTTTATATTTTCAAATGTTATTATGGTGAATTCTTCCTGAAGGTACACTGATAGTGTTTGCATTAAAAAAAATTTAAATGTTGAATTGTAATTTTAAAAAAATTCTTAGAAGAAAAACGGCCCAACCCATCCCGATCTACCCTATTTATTACGAATTGGGTTTGGTAGTCGTCTTGATGTTTGGGTACCTCACAAATAAAGAGAAAACAGTAAATTGATCGCACTTTCATGTGCGATTTATTGCTTCAATACAACGAAATCGCTTCATATTCTAAACGGGCCAAAAGAAATAGATCGTCTATAATTAATGTTGAGCAAAAATGGTCAAGGTGGTATTCAAGTGAGCAGCCATCAAACCATCTCAAATACCAATATTCATTTCCAGAAAGTTATGCTGTGTTGCTGATGAGATATTGCCTATTACGAGCTGTTCTCGGATAAGCAAATAATTAATTCTGTTAAATTTCGTAGTCAGATGGAGAGAGAGAGGAGTCAATTTCAAGCAAGACATTGACTAGAAGTGTTTAGAGTCGACAAATCATAAATAGATAGTCTTTCAAGCAAAAATGTTAGCTCCGATGTAAAAACTCAAACTCCACTCCAGGACCGGAATTCCTACTCAAGAAAGAAGACTCAATTGCAATTAATAATATAAACCTCGTTAATTATGTACATAATTTACAGAAAAAAATTAAGCCTATTCTGATTATGAAAGTCTCGCTCTAAATAGTGAAACACAAATTCATATTCTCACATCTCAGACAATATTCTTAGACTAAAAATAAATAAAATTATAGATTTACAAGACACGAAATAAAAAATTAAATGTCTCTCGGGCGCGCTTTTGATAGCGCTGTTAGTTCGTTACAGTAATAGTTCAATCTGGATTCCTGGTTTATCTTTCTATAAACATGGCGGACATGGAACAACATCACCACAGAAATTGTTCACACGAATACGAATTTCATCTTTTCTTTTTATTCTTCTATCAATACTTTCTAATTTTAATGGTGGATGCAGATTAAAATGTCCGAATAATTAAATAATTAAATGTTCAGATAAGTTGATTGATAATTAAATTTCCAAATAAGTCGTAAAAATTTCAATAACTTTCAAATAATCTCATGTCATAAATAAAAAATTTTAAATTTTATGCATAACTGACGACCTCTTAAAGCAAGGAGATTTTTTTCATACTCTCTTTAACAGACTGAAATAGATTTGTTGTTTGCTGTTAAGTTTTGGTTATAAATTGACTACAATAATCTATTACTTTTACCCGTCGTTCGTTTGTGTGATTTACTACTTTTAAATTCTTGATAAAAGTTTTTATTTCTTTCAACCCAAATCTTCTTTCCAGTTCTGAAGATTACTTTTCAACACTGTTTCAAAAAATGGAAAAGTGGGGTTTGTCTGAAAACATTTCTGCTCTGTTTTGATACTACAGATTCAAAAAGTTATGGGACAGTAGTGCTTGTGTCCAATTAGGCAATCATTTGAAAATGAAGCTACTGTTTTTAGCTTTTAGATATCCTGTTTTTTAACTTCTCAAAGGTGCTGGTTGGAAGTGAGGTTTCTGTATATTAATGAGTTAAGATTACATTTAGTTTAAGGAGCTTCGAAGAAAAGGATTCACACTATGAAAAAACAAGGAGCAATTACAAAAGTTGCAAATCATGGACGATAAACTGATAAACTTAAAAGAATAAGCCATCTCCCTCCTCAAAATGGATCTCAATGAGGACAAAAATCTGCTTCCTCAATGCTGAAAATGTCCTATTATTGCTGGGAGAACCCCCCACTCCAGGGAGTTTGTTGGAAAAATTCTGGGCCATTTCAAAAACTCAGGTGGATATCTACATTGCTTTACTAGGCAAAGATGTATGCTGTTAGTAAACAACTAGAATATGACATTGGAAAAATCCAAAAACTGCATCAAAATGTTTGTTAAACGCTTTGATTTTTGTTATGATTTGTTAAATGCTCAAAATTTGCAGATGCTCCTGTAAATGATCTGATGCTCTGGCATTCATTCAGCGTGTTCGAGAAATACGACCCCGAGGTTGCCCGAGCTGCCCTTTAAAATTTCAGTAGAGAGTTGTGATATTTGACAGAAAAAATTGCAACATTTTCTTATTTTCTAAGAAGATGTCAAACTCGAAAAGAAGACGATTGTAGCACCCTTAATAAAAAAGAAAGATAAGGAAAAATCACTCCTCCCGTTGTCCCCGTTTTTCCCCCTGTCCCTGTTTTAAATCAAACCACCAAACTGCATCCATTGGTTGAACCGAAGTCATGGTTGTTTCTTCACTTGTTTTAAAAAAAAAACTTTAATCCTGGGAAGAAGATTTATGGTTCAAAGAAATGAAAACTTTGATCAAGAAGTTCAAAGTAGTAAATGACACAGCCGAACGAGGGGTAAAACTAATAGATTTCAGTCAATCTATAACCAAAAGTGAACAACAAACGCAAAATCTACTGTCTGTTGAGAAGAGTAGGAGAAGAATTCCCTTGCTTTAGGAAGTCAGTTTTGCATAAAATTAAAAATACTTAATGTGAGGACATGTAATTATTTGACAGTTATTTGAATTTTTACAAGTTATTTAGACATTTAATTATTGTCAATATTTAATCTTTCTTTCTTAAAGGTACGTGTTAAACTGTCAAATAAAATTGTAGATTTAATCATTTTGATATTCTTCCTTAACGTTTTAATAAATTTTTAAGCTATTTCACAAAGTATGTATGTATCTAGAATGTTTTCTTCTGTCTTGTTATTATGATTTCTAAAATACTAATTTGCATATTTTTCTTATTTCCGCTGCAATATTTAAGCTTATCAACGGAAAGTTTTATTTTTTTCAACGCTATGTTTGAGAATTCTGTACTTTGATTTATGAGATCATCATAAATCATAAAACAGAAGTATTTCATTACATAATTGTAGAAAGTCTGAATAGCTTATTTTCTTTTTTCAATGAATGAATATATTTATAAAAAGCTTTAGAACTGCATTAATTGAACTATCTAAATTCCACTAAATTTAATTTCTTTAGTAGACAGAGAGAAGATATTTTAATTAGTCTTAAATAAACTTCCATGTTAATGTAAATAGCATTTTTCGTTAACTTATAGGTAATAATAAATAATACCAAGAAAATATACACGATCGCTCGAAGGTAGTTATTTAAATTATCACCTTTTTGTAATTGAAAACGTATAGGAGTTATTCCAGAATTCTGAAGAATTTTGTAAACAGAAATTGAATAACTGAAATTTACGATAATAATCCTTCTGGTAGTTTTTCTCTCTACATAATTAAAAGCTAAATTTTAATTGGCACATGTAGATTTTCATCTTTTTTAAGCAAAATTTATGACAGACATTTGCTACCATGGTATTCTGATATTTAAATGTATGAAAGGCAAATTCTGTATTTTATGAACACCACTGCATTTATGAAGAATTCATAAATGCAGTAAAACTTATCGAAATTAGAGAGCTAATTTTCGATCATAGTTGCATTTAATAGCAGGTTTCTACACGTACTAGTTTGAACGCTCTACAAACGATCTTAAACAGATCCAAAAGTCAAAGAATAAAAACAACGTTCTAATTTCAAAATAAAACTTCCTTCTATTCGTAAAGTAGAATCGAAGAAGCTAAGTGAGTTTGTTTTGCTAATATTTAACCATACGATGTCTTTAAACCAGGCACATAAAATCTGTCAAATTGGAAGAAGTCCCTTATGTACGAGTGTGCTACATATATATATTCTCAGTTTCAAGCGTCTTTACTATCTATTAGATATTTTGAATTTGTTTGAATTCAGTTTTCAGGTTAGTACCTGAAAACTATTCTATTATACAATTTAACGGCCTTCCTTTAATAACTTTTATATGATGCAAAAGTTTCTTTCAAATGCAATGCAAGATAATATTCCCAGATAGCACGTAAGTTTGCAGCAAGTTTGATTTTGACTTGATATTCCCTTGTCATGGCAAAATTTGACGCGTCAAACTTGAAACGAACTTGTAGCAAGTTCGCTGCGAGAACTAGCGCCACCCAAGCTTGCAACGCATTTGCTACAAGTTCGATGTGACAAATAGCGCCACCTCCTTTGCAATGTTAATTTGCTGCAAATTTGCAAAACAAGCTTCATGCAAAGACAGCACAAAGAGATAATTATCTTTGTCTCTGTTTAAAAAAAACATCCGATTTTTAATAGCATCTTCTAGACCGTCCTTCTTTTCATTAATTCAATAAATCAATGATAATTTGTAAAAAAAACTAACTTTTTTATCAAAGAATTTTTGAAGCATTTTTTATCTTTTTACTAAATATATCACTCGCACTTTAAAGAAAACTATATCGCCTTTTTCTCAATGTTGAAATTTTACCGTTTATAAACAAAATTAAATCGAAAAAACAGTCAATGTTTGTTGAAAAATAATAACTTAGACATTTTGTCCCATTTTAAAGTAATTGCTTTTAAACTCTAATTTCATAATTTATGCTACTAGCAAAACGTAGTTATTAGCGAAAATCGCTCTCTCTTTGACTTCAAATCATATTCTCAACTCAAAAAATTAATGAAATCAAGAACAAAGTTTAAAATAAATCGTATACGAATCGAATGGAACGATGTATTAGCGAAATCTATCTACTCCTTTCAGAGTTTAATTGGCTGAGTGGTTACCGCGTCAGCTTCCGAACCGGTAGGTCGCGAGTTCTATGCTGGGTTGAGTTCGTTCTCTGTTTTTGCTATAATTTGCAATGAGTTTGCAATGCAAACTTGTGGCAAGCTTGCTGCAAGTTCGTCCTATGGTGACTTCGAGGCTTGTGTTAACTTGCTGCAAGCTTGTTTCACACTTGCACACTTATCTTGACAAATTTGCAGAAAGCTTGCAGACTTGTGCAGTGCAAGTCTGCTGCAAATTTGCTGCAAACTAAAATTGCTATCTGGGTTAGTTCTACTAATTTATTTTTAACTTACTGATTTCGAATTAATTAAAGATATGCATTTTAAATGTGCTATAAGAAATATATTCATGCATTTAAAATTATTTCACAAGTTTACTTGTGATATATTTTACTAGATGATATACCCAGCATTGCTCGAGATAAAAATAATTTTAAGGGTAAGTGCTTCCAATATTTTAAACTTAATTAAACAGTTTTTCTCAACAGCTAAGTTCGTTGATTTCATTCATCCACTCTCGTGTCGTCTGCACCTCGGCAGCAGCTATATCCCTTTCTTCTTTTTGTGTCCATACTTTGAGCCACCTGGCACGAGTCTAGAGATTCTTTTTAGTTTAGTAAGTAAGTACGAGTAAGATATTCTTGAGATTCATTTTTTCTTCCCCATCATTACTGTGGACATCATATCGTGATATATAATATGTTTATCCCGAAGCACCATTTCCTTTTCTGATGTTTGTGTACCTGACCGGATAAACACCGCAGAGAGTTCCTTCTTTTTCTCCTTAGGTCCTCTGTCTTCTGTAGGAACGGTATCAGTAACCTTGATTGACTTTACATATCAATTAGGATGATTTAAAGTTTGTGAACATTAAACGAAACATCGCATAGAGAGGGTAATTTGATTGCTGTGATTGCATGTTAAAAGATGCTGATGCTACGAAATAAAAGTGGAAGTTAAAATTCTGTGTTTGTGTTAATGTCCAAAGAAAGCAATATTTTTATCATAACTTTAACTGTTTCAAAAACTCAGTACTGAAAGTTCTCACGAAACAATGAAATTAGTTTGAATTTAATTACGACAATATAAAGTATTATTACAAATTATGTCCGAAATGAATAATTAAATGTTATTAGCATCATTAAAAAATTAATGTTTTATATTTAAAAAGGTATATAAATCATTGCCTTGCAGTAGATATTTTGGAAGTTATTGGCAGAAAACGCCGACGTTTAGTTTAATTTTTAATATTTAGTCAAATATCTTAGAAACACAGAAATAGCACAGTTGACCTAGAAATTGACCCCAAAATGACATTTGAAAAATTATAAGTCTCTGCTGTGCACCGTTTAGAAAAAGTTCTTTTGTGAGGCAGGTGGTCAGACAATTGCATTTTCTGTCTTATATTTTAGATTCATAAAGTACTGCATATAAGATTGAAATAAAATGTAACTAGAAGTTTATTTCTTTAAACTTTCTAACCAAGTCTCGCTATTCAGAGACATATTTTGCTACAGGTATTAATAGAATAAAATATTAAAAAATCGCTATCAATAATTCCTATTTTTTTCAAAGGAGCTATATAGTATTTTTAAAAATATACTTACGTGCTCTTTGAGGAGGATGAATACCTTCGTTTGCAAAGCTGTAGGCATTACTATTTTGTTGTAACTTTATATTTTCAGCAACATGATTTTCTTCTAAATTCAGATCTGCATTAATATATACAAAATATGAGGATACCATAAAACAGGTAAATATCATCAATTATTTCTCAGCATCTTTAAAATTTTCAAAATACATCCATTACATGGTATAAGAACACCTTCTTCTAACTATCTAGTTTCAAACTGTGGCGTGTAAAATGAGAAGGTGTTTATCTTCGAAAATACCGAAAGAATTGATTCTGCGTTAAGCGAAATATATCTTCTTTGGGATTCTGCAATATTTGTTTTACGACGTATGTTTGTGAACTAGCTTGAATGATATAAACGCTGTCTAGTGTTAGGCGGTAAACACTTCGATAATTTACATATCGTGTTACATCTTCACTCTATAAATGAGAACTTTCTTTTTGCAGAAGACATGAGGCAGCATTGTTGATTTTTTTATCTGTTCGATTTCTGTAGTAAATATTTTGCCTCATCATGGTCTGTCAATTTTGAAGACTATTCCAATATTGAAATGATATACAGTACATAATGACTTTAGGAACTAACGTACTTCAAATAAACAAATCGCCAAATGATAAAATGTGGCAAGCAAAAATTAGAATGAGCCATTTAAAAACTCAATAAACAGATCATTTTATCAATCATAAGTAATTTTAGATACCTGTTAATTTAGAGCATATCTCAATATCAGTGCAGCAAATGGTTTAAGAAAAAGGAAATTCTGAATCATGTTTCATGAGATTGTAATTTTAAGGCCTACTCCCGGTGGTTTGAATACCTTGAACTACCATAAACGCATATCAGGATAATTTTAAAAATTTGTAAAGATTGAGACGATTT